>MU855483.1:0-55163 GCA_033296695.1 Staphylotrichum tortipilum | reverse complement strand
ATGGTCCAGGACAATCGCCTGCGGTCAGAACCAGGATGGTGCCTTGGTTCTAACAGGTGACAAGGCCCCTTGAAGATCCCGATATTCGGTAATTATCGCCGGCGGGTCCCCCATCACACCGACACTCCCCAGCACACCAAGCGGGCACATGTCATTCTGCGGGCCCGTGGTGCTCGTCTTGATGATCAGCTCGCAGCCGAAGCCGACATACACGCCCGCAATGCAGTTGAGAGTCTCCTGGCAGGCGCGGCAGCAGGATGCGGCGTCGTTGGCGGGGATCGGCGACTCCACATTGACGCTGTCGCGCGGGTACCTGAGCACGCTGGACCAGTGCGCTGGGTCGCAGTTGGGGTAGAAGGTTGCAACCGAGGTCGCGACGGCGGTGACGGTCTGGGAGCATGCGGTTAGCCCTGGGGTTTGTTTCGGGGGTTTGGGCTGAGTGTGCAGAAACGTACCGAGGTGGCGGTCGTGTCCACGACGGAGACAGAGACGGACGTCGCGGTCAGGATGTTGGTCTCGGACACGAGCTGGGTGACGATGCTCGTCGCGGTGAGGGCCACCGTCGTCGCGGGCGCAGTGCTCGGGCCGAGCGTCACGGTCGACGTGGTCGGCGTGACGCCCAGGCAGCTGCAAGCCCGGGAGAGACGCGAGCGCGGGTGGTGGACGAGGTTCTTGCTGACCAGGCTGGGGCAAGTGGTGTGGCGCTTCCGGATGTCGGGAACGACGAACGAGAAGAGCCGGGTCGAGGTGGTGAAGGTGGTCGACGTCTCGGTCACGTCCACCTGAGCCGTGTGGGTTGTGAGGAAAGCACCGCCTCGGTGGTGGTGCTGTGGTTGAGATCGAGGTCAATACTACACCCCCCAACAACCCCTTTCCAACCCACCATGAGGAAACTCACGTCAACTCAGTTGTCGTCGTCGCGGTGGTCTCGAGAACGGGCATCTTTCGCACCACTCGTGGAGCTAAAATATTGGGGAAGTGGTTAGTTAGTCTGACACGGAAAGTGGTGTGAGAGAGGGATTCCGAGTTGTCGGTAGGGTAGGCTGAAGGTTGGTTGGGTTCGCGAGTTGTCATGACGACTGCGGGAAACTGGAAAAGTTCTGGGATTAACTAACGAATTAGTTAATTCGTTAGTTAGTTAATTAGAAATCGCACGAGGCATAACACCAAACAACCAACCCTTTTCTCCCATGGTGTTGATTTTTAGCCCTCCTGCCGCCAGCCTTACCACTTCCTTGGGTATGGAAAAATATGAGGAACTGCGCCCTGGGTGGTAGCGCAGGGCGTGGTAGCGCAGGGCGTGGTGGGTCGGGTCTTCAGGAGTGTGCAGTGGTGTTCAGTGGTGGTGTTGCCCGCTGCCAGTTGGCCACCAACAGCCGCAATTTCACCACCTCGCAGCGCATCGCCATCACCCCACAATTTCCCACGCGACCCCGCCAGCGACCCAGCTAGCGGCCCCTCGCCAAACGGAACAGACCAGCACTGGAAGTCATCCTTCATCCGACCGCGTCCCCCTTCAAACTCCAGCAGCTACTACCATCACCGCAACCGCGACTTGCAGACATGGGCGACGCCGACATGGTCGTCGCGGCAGCAGCGCCCCCAACTCTGCCGCCAACCATCCAGCTCGACCCGGACGGCGATCTGCTCCTCCGCGTCGGCACCAAGCTCTTATACCCAAAACCCCGCGTCTTCAAGGTCTGTTCTGCCGCCCTGCGCCGTGCGTCGCCAGTGTGGAAGGCCATGCTCTTTGGCCCCTTCACTGAGGCCAAGCCGGCCCATGGCGATTGGATCGTCGAACTCCCAGAGGACGACCCAGATACTCTCATGGTGCTCCTCGGCCTCCTTCACGGGGTGTTCGAGGTCGTCCCGCCCACCGTCTCGCTTACCGTCTTGTACGGCGTCCTGATCGTGGCTGACAAATACGCCATGGTCCACCTCCTCCGGCCCGTCGTCAACGCGTGGGCGGGAGTGGTCAAAATACCAACCCTCCCCCCAATCGACCCCGTCGACGCCGGTGCTTCAAGCGTGCCATGCCATATCACCCCCTTCTACAGAATCCACGCGGCGTGGCAACTCGGCTGCGACACCTTGGTCGCCCAGGACATGGCGTCCTTCATCTTCAACTTCTCGCGACAAGGACAGTCCTTCACACTTCAGGATTGGCCCATCCTGCCCTCAAGCCACCACGGCCCTCCGGACCTAATCGGTACGCAATTATCCCGCCGAACTCTGCCTTCATACCCCCGTTCCGCTGTATACCCGTCACTAATCCTTGCTTGGTAACATCAGAGGTGGTAACGAAACTTCGTCGCTCGCTCCTCCAGTCGCTTCTTGATTTCTACCAAGCAGAAGTCGCTTGTCGGATGCCGCCTAAAACAGCATGCATCCATACCGTCTATGGGTCAACCCCACAAGGCGCCTTGTGCGACTCGTTGGCCCTCGGCGCGATGTGGCGGCGACTTGAGAGCAGTGGGGGGAGCCGGCTGCCCAAAACAGCGACCCAATATGACGGCAGCCCGAACGAACTCATGAAGGCCCTTCGAGGGATGTTCAGCCAGCTGCCTGCCTACTCCACGAGCCACGAGAAATGTCTTCCGGGGAAGAAGTTTGAGCATTTTGAGAAGCAGACCCGACTGGACGAACGGTGGCGGAACCCGTTGCAGCCACATCACAAGGAACAGATGCAGAAGCACCGGGAGAGGTGTGGCCTCTCGCCGACGTGGAATGCCGCTTAGCTGATTTCCTGACAAGGTGAACTGCAATCCGCCAAACAAAGCAACACTGCGCGGCTGGAGGTGGAGCAAAGGAGGGCCGAGGAAGCGTTGTAGATATCAAGCTCATGCATGTTGACTCTTTGGTAGTCACTCTTTAGCAGCTTCGGGGGGAGGCCAGCAATGTTCTTGTAGAACAACAAACTAATTGGGGTCGCGGTGGCGGAACCCGCTGCAGCTACACTGCAAGAAACATACGAAGAAACATCGGGAGAGGTGTGGGCTCTCTCTGCCGTGAACCAACGCCCCCTGCCACTCAACAAGAGTGTGTGGTGACGAATGTGGTGTTTGCACCTTACATGAGCCAGCTCAATATTACTTACCCCTGGACGGCACGGGATGGTTGAGGAAGTGAGTCACTTGGGATCACTGACATCCGCGGATGCCATCAAAACGGCCAACCAACAAAAAAAAGACAAAACACGACCACGCCTTGCGCCGAGGAATTGCGACGAGCCGCCCGCCATGCTGATACCCCCAGAAGCAGAGTTCGTGCCGGTGTCGGACGATGACAGCGTGTCGGTCGAGACGGACCCCTTCGACGACCCGGGTTTGACCCAGGAGCGCCTGGACTACTTCCAGCGCGTGCACGAGGAGCGCGTCACCCAGGGCATGTACGCTGGCCGCCAGCTCTTCCCGCCTCCTCCCGGCCCACCCCCCAAGCGGAGGACCGACAACATGTTGGTCGGCCTTGCAAATCCGTGCCCGCACCACGGCCTGAAGCGCATCCCGAGTGGGAGGGCCCGCAGCTGGCGGCTCGAAGCCCAGCGCAAGAGGGACGCCGCCACATCGAAGGCGGCAGCACGCCCGTTCCAAGGCTTCTAGGAAGGAGAGGAAGGGCTGGCAGGCGAAGAATAAGGCCGCCCCTCGACGTCGCAAGCCTGGCTCGGCCAAGTGAGAGTCGACAACGCACTATCGCAGAGCCCACAAGCTGACTCACAGTGCATCGATAACCTTACAAGGGTCCGTAGAACAAACCGACGTTAAGGAAGCAGTGCTAACGGAGACTGTAGATGTTACCAGAGGGGACTTAGCATTATATCGTGAATCGCAAACGAAAGCGCGGAGATCAAACTAGCGAACCATGAGGCTAAGGAGCAGCGGGAGATTGTGACAACGGGGGGATTTCACTTTCTGTTCACTCATCAGTATAGCAGTCATTCGCCTAGGATTTTAGTTAGCCTTCGAGGTCAGGCTGCAGGTGTAACGAGAACCCGAGGACCTGCCCCTGTACCTCCGTCTTGCAAGCAGCCCACTGCATATGGCCCTGCCCCCAGTGCAGGGCTTGATCAAGCTTCAGCTGAGCGCCCAAGCTGAGCCGACTCGGGAATAAGCAGGCTTGGCTGGTTGGGCCCAGACCGGCCTCTGGAGTCTGGACAGCATGTCCAGGATCGCCGCCAGGGGTCCCGTCCGGGGATTCCTTGGTACTCCGTATTGCTTTGCTGTCTCGAATGGGGATCGATCCTCATCCCCGGACAGGGTTCAATGCCGGGCCCATACCTGCCAGACAGTCTGTTGCCTCTTGGGATTCCACTCCGAGTCGCTTGCAGGAGGGGAGCACGGCTTGTGTGCACTAGGAGTTGGCCATCATAGCTTGCGAACAAAGGAGCTCGACCATCGTCAGACGCTGATGGTATCGAAAATCAGACGGGGGCCGATTTGGAGTTTTGCTTTCTCGTGGTAACCTGGCTGCATTACTTGGGCGTCGGGATCGGAGTAGAGAAGGGGAGCTGCCACCACGCCACCGGGCAAGTGGCGCTGCTTGACGACGGAAAGCTTAGGGAGATGTTGGTCAGCAGCGCTGCCAGATTCAGCCTGCCATCGAAACTGCAGGAACATCTCGATCCTCGACCCATGCGGTCAGGATCGGCGGTCATCAAAGGTTAAAAGGACGTCGACCCAAGTCGGGGAGTCCTGCCCGCGACACCCGCTTTATCCACATCAGCGTTCCGTCCAACGGACCTCGAGTTTGACGTAAAGTGCAGGATTAGGCGGCACGTTGCAGTTCCCCAAGCGAATCCGCGGCCGAGCCCGGACAGCCGTTGAGCCTCGGGGGGTCCCGAGAGTTCGGACCCGTGGCATCCTCCTGTCCAGCAGCCATGGCCAGCCACATTCCACCAGTGAGAGAGCCGCGGCAGCCTTCCCCTCATCCGCGCGGCCAGCCAAACGAGGCGGCTCCCGGCGTGTCTCGGCAAGTCCAACGACGGCGTCTGACAGCCACGCCACGTCTCTGGACGCGACACCCGCCTTGGCGAGCCACCTCGAGCCCTCGACTCGACGATCCAACCGTTCGGACGTCAAACGTTCTTTCCCCACGTTTATCCGGGCCTCCGGCGCTGGCGTCATCGTGATTTGCGGCGGGACTGTGGATAAAGACGCGCAATGTGGTATCGAGCGGCCGTCCGGTGTTTCCACGCTGCGTCTGGGCACTTTTCTCTCGACTCGGTTTTGAGGTGGACAAACGGGGGAGGAAGGCACATGTGTGAGCCGAGAACCTGACAAACCAAACCAATATTTACGTATTTAAAGGGAGGCACGCACGGCACACCCAACCTGGAACTTGCCGGCATCCGTCCCGCAAGCCACACCCGCTCTCTCGGTTTTGTTGCCTCTGCCCACGCTGCAGGTCATAGAGGACGTTATTTATCCTGCGTCTGGTGATTGACCAGCCCGCGAACGGACCGCCGTCGTCAAGCTGCACCGTCAACATCCCGTCCACACTGCATGCTGCCGAGTCAGGTCCGCCAACATGTCAACACCACCACACTTTGACCTGCTCAAGGCTGCAGAGGGTCTGCTGGAACAGGCCAGGGCTCTCGCAGCAAGGACAAAACCGGAGGAAGACGACAATGACCTGGAACTCCGCCGCAGCATTGCCGCCACCGCAAAGAGGATCACCATCGGGACGGCGCCGCGGATCGATGTCGTCAAGGCGGACTGGATTGTGGCAAGTCACTGCAGCTCAACCTTTCACTCCCCCACGGCCGAAAATAACTGCTAACTCGGAGCCTCCAGATATCCGAAGTAGCGGCCTGGAACATCTTCATCGACTGGAAAGCCTTTGACCACATCCCTCTCGACGGCTACATTTCCATCTCCGACCTGGCCAAGGCTCTCAACGCGCAAGAATCTCTCATCGGTCCGCCCCCTTTCCCCTTTCCTTCACCCACAAGCTAACCGTACCCTCCCACAGCCCGCATCTCAACCCTCCTCCTCACCACGCACAAACTCCTCCCAGGCCCCCACCCCCACACCCTCACCCACTCGCGCGTCTCCCCCCTCTACCGCACCTCCCACCCCGTCTCCCCCCTCTGCTCCGTCGCCATCGGCAACGGCATGAAACCCTTCTCCCACTGGCCCGAGTACTTCCGCCTGCACGGGCGTCGCGAACCCTCTGGCCAGCACGACACGCCCTTTTCTTTTGGGTGGGGGGAACCAACCCTGCCGCCGTGGGACGTGAAGGCACGGAATAAAGAGTATGGCGCTGTTTTTGCGCGGAGTATGCGCTCGAGAGAGATTGTGGGGGGGGATACGGTTGTGAGTGGGCCGGGGGCGGTGTATGATATGGCGTGGGTCGGGAGGGAGGCGAAGACAAGAGGGGACACAGAGGTGGTGGTGGTGGATGTGGGAGGGGGGCTGGGGCAGCTGTTGGGGGAGGTTCTGAGGGGGGTGGAAGGGATACGGCCGGGGCAATGCGTGCTGCAGGATCGGGGGGAGGTGGTGGAGGAGGTGAGGAGAATGGGGGGGTTGGGCGGCGTGGTGGTTATGGAGCACGATTTTCATGAGGAGCAGCCGGTGAAGGGTAGGTGACCTGAGAGAGGGGGATGGATGAGGGTGGTGCTAACTTGGTGTAGGGGGACTGGTGTATCTCCTCCGCCGGATTCTGCTCGACTACTCGGATTCGCTCGCCGTGGGCATCCTCCGCCGGCTGGCCGACGCCCTCCCTGCCGACAACCCCAAGGCACGGGTGCTCATCATGGAGGAACGGTTGCTGGAGACGCCGACGCCGCAGAACTGCATTGTCGACCTGGTGATGTTGAACCTGGGCGGGAAGCTGCGCAACGAGGCGATATACAGGGATATTTGCGCGCAGGCGGGACTCAAGGTGGTGGGTTATCACACAAGGGAGGGGGATTCGAATTCGGTGGTGGAGTGTACGAGGGCTTGACGAGGCTGGCGATGTTGTGGGAGTTGAAACCAAGAGATGCCAGGGTTTGCGATTGCTTTCCGCACGATTTGGCAACTTGATAGCTCTACCAAGTGATCAGCTGGGTGAAGGCCGTGGTTTGACCTCCAAGGCCAGTGTAGTGGCAACAAATATCTCCTCAGCCATGGATACATGCCCTCAGGCTCCTTGTTCATGGTGCATCGTGTGTCCATCTCAGCAAGCACCAACCAAGCACAACAGGTCATGGCATCCCACCGGCTGCGCAATGGTGGTCCTGGTGTAGCACTCCTACAACAGAGGGGTCGCGTCGCTACCTCCCGAGACACGTCCCTCACGGCGGACAAGGATGACAACCAGCACTTACACGATGCCTCCGTCAGACCAAATCTGGCGCGACTGCCACGCCGGCACCAAGCGAGTGCAGGGTTGCAGCGACGCGACATGAAACAGGGCCGTTTCGGGCTTAGGGCGCGCGGCTGTGCTGCGCAGAAGTGGAAATCCCGCAAGCGTCGTTGCGTCAAATCCAACGGCCGTGGATGGATGTGGAACTGGTCCTGGGAGAGAGGGAGCAGGAGGTATCACGGCGTGGAATGCTCAGCCTTGGCCTTCCTGCGCTAGTTTCTGGTTTGGGGGACGGGTTGGGGCCGGCATGTTTTGCCTCAGCTCGCCATCTCCCTCCCGCGCAGAAACCACCTTACCTCGCAGGCATCTCCGTCTCCCACGCAATCCTCTTATCCGTATCGCGGCCGAGAATGATAAGTACCGAAGCGGAACATGCACTCGCAGGCCCCCCCCGGGCAGCTTGGGGTCGCATCGCGGCAGCGAGGAGGCCAGTCGGGTTGCGGGACGGGGCCATGTGAAGTGCGCGCTTTCGTGCAGGTGCAGCGGCAGCAAATGGACGGCTGCAGAGGGATGCAAAACCGCAGAGGGCTGGACTGCCTGTCGTCGGGGAAATGCGGCCGAATTGGCCGGTTGAACTGCGGGACGACGGGGAATCAGGGCGACGCGAGCGACAAGCGAGGGGAGGAACAAGTATGGAAAATGGCGCAAGGCAGGGCGGGCGCTGAGCGGGCGGCTCTGGGCGAGGTTTTATTGTTGATGCTGACAGGGCCTGGGCTGGGGCTGCCTGCCGCCTGGATGGAGCCTGGGCACCATGGTGTTTTGCTACCGCTGTTTGGAGATATCGTCTTCTGCTGCAGGTAACCTGGATCATTGCGCGGATTGATGCCGTGAGCACAGAGCACAAGGGGAGGGAGAAACAGCGGACCAAACATGAGCAACCAGTCAGGGATGCCCAGCCCACAGTCAGTGCTCTTGCGCAGGATCTCCATCTGCGATCGAATCGATCTGGGCCAGCAAATTCCAGGCCCGTCATCCCGTCTCTGGATTGGACCCACCCGATCCCACACGATCTGCACCAGGGCAGGCTCGCAAGCCACGCGCCGCTACCCACACCTTTGCTTTCCACGCCTGGCACACCTGGTTGCATCGTTGACAGCTCTGAGCCAAGACGAAGGGGAGCGGCAGAAACAGGCTGCTAATAAACATCTGCTCGGCTGGGCCCGTTGCGGCCTGACCCAGGGAAGAAAGGACAGAGATAGCAGCAGTAAAGCAACCCTCAGCCCAACCAAGCACGCATCTCGACAAGAGCGAAAACACAGCCAAAAGCTTCACCTTCTCGTTATGTGCTGGGCTGACAGGGCCCGAGGCTCGAATTCCCAAGGCGGTGTGTGTTTTGCCCTGTTAGCGGCTGCCCCGCCATCTCCCTGCCCCACCTTGGGTTCGAGCGAGAAACTGCCCCGCGATCGCGCCAGCTGCCCAATCATTCCCCACCAGCGCGAATCCCTGGAGAATTCCACTGGAGCAGCCAAACCAGCACCGCACTCGGCCGACCTTGGATGCCCTCGAGAACCCTGAAGCAACAAAGCAAAGAGGCCAAACCAGCATCGCGAGAATCCTGGACAACATCAGCAGCGCCATTATCACGGCCAAGCTCCAGCATCAGCTCGGGCAACCGGGTATCGCGTCGATAACTGAGCATCGTGCAGGGTTGGCGCAGTGGCCGGGCACAGTGGGGCAGCCCTGGTCCAGGCCCCGCCCAAGCACCGTTGGCCTGAACAGGGCCTGGGAGCTGCCAAGGGCGTCCACCTGCACTGGGCCTGCGCTCGCCTGCAACCGCTTGCACCCCCTCGGCGGACTCTGCCCCGCTGACGTTGTTTGACGATTCGATTCATTCTCGACCCGAGCGAGGGAGCAACCACACGAAGCGACCTCTCTGTCTCCAATCTGAGCCCGACCGACCAGGCACGGCCAGCTTTCCCGTGTGCATTGTGCATTCTGCTGCCTGCATTGCGCTGTGCTGCACTGCACTGCACTTTATTTATCATCTCGCGGGTCCTCCGCATTGTTACCCTTTTCCTCTCTTTCCCCTCCCTCCCCTCTTCTCCGGTCCTCTTCCCGGTCCTCTCTCGAGCTCCAAACCCCTCCACCAACCATCTCCCTCCCAAGCATCGACGCCGAGATGGACCAGACAACCGGCGTTGCCAATGGTGCGCACGCTGACGTCGACCCCGCACATTCTGCCCGCCCGGATCGCACCGACTCGGGCCTTCCCCCGCACATGCGCGCCTCAGTCACCGACGTGCCTGTGACCCCGGGCATCGACAGCGAGGCCTACAACTCGGAAGCCGACCTCGCCGGCACCGGCCACGGCGGCGCCCACCAGTCAGAGCCCGGCTACTTCTCGCGCCACGACGTCGACCACGCCATCGCCGCGTCGCCTGCGCCCAATACCACCAACATTGAGGGCCAGTCCTTCCAGAGCAAGGTCGACACAGGCGCCCAGGAGGGCACCAACTTCCTGCGCCGCCTGAGCCAGGCCGTCATGCACAACCCGCTCGGCGCCCCGCTGGCGAGCCCCTCCAAGGAGTCCATGTCAGAGATCCGCGCCCTCAGCCCAGACCTGGCCCTCACCGGGAACATCATCTCGGCTACGTTCAACATTCCGAATCAGCTCAAGTACCGCAAGGGTGCTGATTGGGTGTGTTCTTTTCTTCTGTCCCCTCAGATCTCAATTCTTTCTGCACCCCGCAGTCCCGCATTTTGGTCTGCGACTCTCGTTTTCCAGCCGAGCTAACGTCGTATTTCTCCCAGGAATTGACTCCCCGCCGCGGCCAATCCGCCCTCCTCGACGCCTTCACCTACCTCTCCTCCGACGACGCTCCGTGGAACCACCTGGTGGTTGCCTGGACCGGCGAAATCGACCAGCCCGTCGAGCTCTCCCCGCCGCACACCCCGCCCAATACCACAGTCCACCTGAGCTCTCTCAACCCCCTCTCCAAGCCCGTCCCGCTCGATGGCGAGGCCCGCCCCCCGACCCCGCCTGCTGTCGATGGCCTGTGGATCCCCAGGGAGGACATGCAGCGCCTCGAGAACCAGTTGTCGCACAACAAGAACATCAAGACGGTCCCCGTGTGGCTGGCCGACGACATCGAGGGCCACGAGGATGGCATCCGTCTCAAGGACCAGGCGAGATGGCGCCGGTACGCCGAGCACGACCTCTACACCCTCTTCCACTACAAGCAGCACGAGCCGACCGACGGCCGGGCCGAGCGCGTCCAGTGGGCCGACTACTACCGCATGAACCAAAAGTTCGCCAACAAGATCCTCGAGGTCTACAAGCCCGGCGACATCGTCATGGTCCACGACTACAACTTGATGTTGCTGCCCAGCATGCTGCGCCAGCGCGCCCCGCACATGTACATTGCGTTCTTCCTGCACTCGCCCTTCCCCAGCAGCGAGTTCCTGCGCTGCCTGCCCCGTCGCAAGGAGGTGCTCGAGGGCGTGCTCGGCGCCAACTTGGTCGGCTTCCAGAGCTACAGCTACTCGCGCCACTTCGCCAGCTGCTGCACGCGCATCCTAGGCTTCCCTTCGGACAGCTCGGGCGTCGACGCCTACGGCTCGCGCGTCGAGGTCGGCGTCTTCCCCATTGGCATCGACGCCACAAAGGTCGCGCGCCTGGCCTGGACCGACTCGGTCAACCAGAAGTACAAGGCCCTCCGGAACATGTACGCCGACAAGAAGATCATTGTCGGCCGCGACCGCCTCGATAGCGTCCGCGGGGTTGCGCAGAAGCTCATGGCGTTTGAGCGCTTCCTCGAGCTGTACCCCGAGTGGCGCGAGAAGGTGGTGCTGATCCAGGTCACGTCGCCGACCAACACCGAGGAGGAGAAGGAAGACCCCGAGCACAAGATCTCGAGCCGGGTCAACGAGCTGGTCATGAAGATCAACGGCGCGTACGGCTCCATCAGCTTCTCACCCGTGCTGCACTACCCCCAGTACATCAGCCAGGATGAGTACTTTGCGCTGCTGCGCGTCGCCGATATCGGCCTCATTACGTCGGTGAGGGATGGCATGAACACCACGTCACTCGAATACGTGATTTGCCAGCGCCAGTCGGCCGGCCCCCTCATCCTCTCGGAATTCAGCGGTACCGCTGGCTCCCTCAAGGACGCCATCCACATCAACCCCTGGGATCTGACCGGCGTCGCCGCCCAGATCAACAACGCCCTCACCATGCCCGAGGACAAGCGGCAGGCCATGCAGCAGAGCCTGCTCAGCCACGTCACCAGCAAGAACGTGCAGTACTGGATCGCGGGTTTCCTCCGCCGGCTGGTGACCGTCCTCGGCAGCCGCAAGAATGTCACGGCCACGCCCCTGCTCGACCGCTCCGCGCTGCTGCGCCTGTACCGCGCCGCCAAGAAGCGCCTGTTCATGTTTGACTATGACGGCACCCTGACGCCCATTGTGCGCGAGCCCAGCGCGGCGATTCCCTCGGAGCGCATCATTGCGAGCCTACGCGCGCTGGCGGCGGATCCGCGGAATATCGTGTGGATTATCTCGGGGCGCGACCAAGAGTTTTTGACGCAGCACCTGGGTCACATCTCGGCGCTCGGGTTCAGTGCGGAGCATGGTAGCTTCATGAAGCACCCTGGTGAGGATACCTGGGAGAATCTCGCGGAGAAGTTTGATATGGGCTGGCAGAAGGAGGTGTTGGAGGTGTTTCAGAAGTACACCGACAAGGTGCCTGGTCAGTTTTCCCTCCGCTCTCTCCCTCACCCACCATCGTCCCCCCTCACCCAACATTCACTAATCCGATTTCGGTCTGCAGGCTCCTTCATTGAGCGCAAACGCTGCGCCCTCACCTGGCACTACCGCCTCGCCGACCCGGAGCAGGGCATCCACATGTCGCACGAATGCCACAAGGAGCTGGAAAGCACCGTCGGGCGCAAATGGGACGTCGAGGTGATGGCGGGCAAGGCCAACCTCGAAGTGCGGCCGACCTTCATCAACAAGGGCGAGATCGTCAAGCGGCTGGTCACCACCTACAACGCGGAGCTGCGCGCCGCCCAGCCCACTGCTGAGGGGGCTGCGACAAAGATCGACTTTGCGCTCTGCATGGGCGACGACTTCACGGATGAGGATATGTTCCGCGCCCTGAACGGGCTGTCGCAGCCGGCCGACGGGCAGAACAGCCCCGAGCTGGAGGAGGAGGAGTGTTTCACCGTTACAGTCGGGGCGAGCACCAAGGTGACGCTCGCGCGGTGGCATCTGTTGGAGCCCGAGGATGTGATTGAGTGCGTTGCGCTGCTGGCGGGGGTGGCCGGGAGTGGAGGGGATGTTGGGGGGATGGGGGAGGTGAATCTGGCTGCGGTGAGTGTGGTTGAGGATCATATTCCTAGTCAGCTTTGAGGGTTGACCGGGGGGTATGATTGGTAGGAAGGGTTGGGTTGTTGAGCTGTGAGGGGAGCACTTTTTCACAGTGATGGGCAGCCGCACTGAGCGCTGGATGGATGGGAGCAAGCTTGTTTATGGGAGGAAGGGAAGGGGTTCGGGATGGCTTGCGGGTTTGCTTGCTTACCTACCCAGTTTCCGTTGGCTTGCCCTGGACAGAGAAGTGATTTTGGGGTTGGTTGGGAATGTGGCCTTTGGCTGAGCCTTGAGTTTACACGCACCTATTATCGACCTCGTATGGATGGTTTGGCAGGGGTTTGCGGGTACACATCGCGGGCGTGGTGGCGAGGAGGGGGATCATTAGACTAGCTGGTTTTTGGCTGTGCGGAAGTAGTTTTTGCTGTGTCTGGTTAACTGCTGCGTGTTGCATTTGAAGCATGAATAGATTTGTCTTGTTTTTGTACTGCAGAGGGTTTGAGTGGTGGCGTTGGTGGTGGTAGTATTCCGTAGTGAGGCTTGTTTTTTCGGCAGGGGTGATGGTTACTTGCCTTGGTGTTTTTGCCCCTAAAAGTTCCCCGTCTGCTCAAAAGGGTCTAAAGCTTGGAGCTATAACAAGGGGGTATCCAGTCACAAGACCGACTCCAGCTGGAGTACCCTGTTTCTAACGTCCGCTGTGCACAAAAATTGTCATGAGCAGGGCGACTGCAGTTCCTAGTTAGCCAGTTTTACAGCCGTCCTTCCTCAACGTCATGTCTATGACGTCACCCGCGTTGCCAGCAGAGGAACACAGCACTTGCAGAAAGGGCCGGCCGTCGATTTACAATGTCCCACGAGCGCAAAGAAAATTCGCGAACAGGTGTCTAAAAACTCCACTAGGTCCATTGGCCCTTGCAGCAACTACCTCCTTCCACAGTACTACATGACGACAACAAGATCCGCAGCCAAGAAGCAAGAGGCCTTCTGCTGAAGAAGCCCAGTCCGGCTCAAAGTAGAAGGACGTACGAAAGCGCTGGAAGTCCTAGACCCAAGTAAACCAAAAAGGTCGAGAAGCGGAGAAGGGCAGTTGAAAAGCCCGCTGCCGGGTGAATGCGTTCCCCCTTTTCCTCTCGTGCAACGGCATGTGCAGTGTTTGTTGACCTTCTTCCTCCCAGTGACAAGATCAGACAAAAGGAGCAAATCGACGCCCAAAAAGAAGCCAAGGGACCGGTGCAAAAGCCGAGCGACAAAAAGGTCGACACTAAGTCCGTCCCATCCAGTGTTCTCGAAAAAGGCATCGTCTACTTCTGTTTCCGCAGCCGCGTCGATATCACCGCGCCCTCCTCGGTGGATCAGATCGCCCGAAGCCACATCATCCTGCGCCCCATCGCCAAAGACGCCAAGCTCGGAACCCGTCCCATCAACGACGCCGGCAATACCCGCCTCTGCCTCATCCTCAAGAAAACCCTACCTCGGACCGGCGGAGAGCGGTGGACCGCCCTTGTACAGAAATCAGGTGCCTCTTTCCAGACACTCAAGGACGAGTTCCTGGCATCCTCTGAGTACGAGACCAAGACGGCGGGAGCGAGACACACCCCCGCCGCGACGCCCGTCGGGGAGGGGGTGTACGCGATCACGAGTACGGGGAGAGAGAGCCATTTGGTGTATCTTCTGACCCTACCTGGGGAGTTGGGGGAGGTGCAGCGGGAGATGGGACGGAGGGAGAGGGGAAGTTTTATCATTGCGACCAAGAACCCCGAGTATCCTGGTCCAGCGAGTGCGGGGCTGCCGAAGGGCCCCGAGTATCCGAAGGAGTGGGTGCGAACTTTGTGGAGATTGTGATGTGCGCTCTAACTTGTTTGCACACGCTCCTTGAAGAGTTTCATTCCCTCCGCTGGGTTCCGACCCAGCCAAAACACCTTGACGTCGTCAATACGCAGGTTCTCTTGGTGGGTGAGTCTTCTGGAGTCACGAAAGCATTGAAACTACAAGAGGAGGACGCGAAGCAGGGCGTGGCGGAGCCTGCCGAGGAGATGGAGAAGCTGGAGGATGAGGACGTTTGACGGAGGAAGGGGTTAGGCAAGGATGACTCGGCGCGGATCTTTGTTAACTTGCATGTGCAAACCGGTGACTAGGTATCCAAAGTTACAGACGACTTTCTACGGTGTGTCAGGGGTACAACAGAGTGAACATTCCCTGACTAACCATTTACTCTGTCTCTTGCTCTCCCTTATATGCACTGGTCTGATAACGCTGCTTGGATGCGATAGAGGTATACGTTGCGCTTGGCTATGTCTGTCCTGGACTGAGCAAGCACGCTGGCTGCCTTATGTGATTGGTAGTTAACTAGTTAGTTAGTTATATAGTTAGTTACATCTATGTCTGCCGTCAATTTGAGCTGGTTTCTCACCTATCTAAATCATGGGTTGTATAGCTGTTCGTTTCTCTGGCTGCTTCAGTCCTACGCGAGACAATGCCGCCTTTTTAAGCAACAGCACCCCACAGTTGTTGTTTAGCAAGCCAAACATACACACAGCATCAAAAGGTTCTGTCACGGATGCAGAAAGAGGAGCGCACAGATCATCCCCATCAAAAAGACGGGTTTTGTCACGGCATCTCCCGACAATCACATCCCAGACATCTATCGACAATGTGATGTCATAACCGAGGCCTTGCAAAGGGATGACAAGGGAATAGGTTTCAGGCGAGAAGAATATTGGTGGACTGAGGAGTATACACAAACCTATAGCTCGCAACTTATCCATTCGTTGGGGTGCCAGATCCCTCCCCTTATCTTTCGCTGTGCTTCTCGCCCCTACCTCTCTTGCATAAAGAGATGAGCGTCATTGAATCCCCGGAGGACTTGCCCCTCGGAACATCTCTGCCTCCTGGGGATCCCCATGTGAGCATCCATCAACTTCACCACCAATGCCTCAACACTCTGACAAAGCAAGGGCGTCAGTGTCCACTTGCCAAAATGGGCCGACACAGTTGGATGGGCATGCCGCGAACCTCGAGTTCTCGGCTCGATGACGACTGGATACCCGCGCTTTTTTGTCGCCCGGGTGGTGGACAAGCTGGCGATGATGCTTCTTGAGGTCAAGCAGTTTCGGGAGGGGTCCAACGTGCGATCAACGGACGGAACGGGCGCGAGGTTGGCCATGGTGCTGGACACGCTGCGGCATGGTCAGATGTGTCGGACCACATTGCTCAAGTGGTGTGCCGCGGCAGATCCCAGCTCTGTTCCCGACATCGAAGTGGGCATCGTTTCGTGGGACGGCAAGATTGCACACGCGGGAAGGGACATCTGCTCCAAATCTGCCCTATCGGCCGGAAGCACTGGCGATGAGGACATCATTTTGGTGTCCTACCCCGCTGAGCTCGCCTCCCAAGCCAAAGCTTTCTGGCAGCACACTGGCTTCGGCATCTCAAGCCGACGAGCCATCCACTGGATCGAAGACGCGCCTTTCCTCTCGCCATCCACTCCGCCAAAGCGGAATCTTTTACCCTTCGATGTGTCCCATCGCCTGGACGAAGCCAAAGCTACGCTCAGATCCCGCATCGCCGCCGGCCAGTCTACCCCAACGCTCCCGGTCTCTCCCTCCGACGTTTTCCTCTTCCCAACCGGCATGACTGCCCTCTCCGAAGTCGCCTCCTCCATCCTCTCCCTCCGCAACGCAACCCACTCCAACCCCTACCGCGCGGTCATCTTTGGGTGAGCCCCTCCTTCCCTGCCTCGCTTCAACCACTAACACCCACCAGCTTCCCCTACGTCGACACCTACAAACTCCTCACCCTCCTCCACCCCTTCCACGCAACGCTCTACCCAGCCACGCCCCACTCCCTCTCCTCCCTTACCACCCTCCTCTCCACAACCCCCATCGACGCGCTATTTACCGAATTCCCCGGCAACCCCCTCCTCCAGTCCCCCCCGTTATTGTCCCTCCACACACTCGCCCAGCAACACAACTTCCTCCTCGTCGTCGACGACACCATCGGCACGTCGACCAACCTCGCCCTCCTCGGGGCTTGTGATGTGGTCTGTACAAGTTTGACAAAGATGTTTAGTGGGGGGTGCAATGTCATGGGCGGGGCGGTGGTTGTCAACCCCACGTCACGGTTTCGGGCGGGGGTTGAGGCGGGTTTGGAAAAAGGGAGAGAGGAGGCGGAACGGGCGTGGTTTTGGCGGGATGTGTTGGTGATGGAGGGGAATAGTAGGGATTTTGAAGAGAGGGTGCTCAAGGCGAGTGAGAACGCAGAACTCGTGGTGGGGCTGTTGAGGGCGAGTCTTGTGGTGAGGGAGGTTTATTACCCCCTTGGCGCGCCTACGCAGGGAGGGTATGATGAGTTTAAGAGGGAGGGGGGAGGGTACGGATATATGCTGTCGGTGCGGTTTTGGGAGAGCGAGAGGGCGGTGGTGTTTTACGACTCTTTGGACGTGGCAAAGGGGCCGAGCTTGGGGACGAACTTCACGCTGTGCTGTGCGTACACGTTGCTGGCGCATTACAAGGAGTTGGAGTGGGCGGCCGGGTACGGGGTGGTGGAAGATTTGGTGAGGATCAGCGTGGGGTTGGAAGAGAGGGGGTGGTTGCAGGACAGGGTGATGAAGGCGCTGAGGGTGGCGGAGGCGGTGGAGTTGCAGAATGAGGGGAATGTCGAAGGAGACGAGTGTGGCTGAACAGTCGGACAACAACTCTGGGAACAGACAGCATCAAGGGCTACTGGCACATCTCGGTAAAGCCATGCGCATGCCCCGAACTCAATGTACCGGAGGTCCATTCACTCTGTGCTACAAACAGGCTCAAACCTAGAGTTTCTCCTTCCCATCCACCCTAAACCTCCAACTCCAATGGTCCTTTGGATCCTTCACCATCTCCCTCAAACTCTGCACAAACGGTTTGTCTTCGCCCTTCATCAATAGCCCCCTATCCAACCCCAGCCTCGCGTACCTCACCGCCCTCGTCTGATCCCCATCCCCATTCCACTCTAACGCGGCTCTGTAATACGCCTCATGTATCCTTGCCTGCAGCCCCTCCAACTCGTACAGCGTGACAAGCAACTCTGCCTTTTCCGGCGTCCCCTTCCCGCCCCCGTAGTCATCCACCTCCCGCCAAAGGTCTAGTATTTGTTGCACGCGCGAGTCTGATTCCGCGAGGACGTGCGATTCGCGTGTGCACCGCTGGCAGGTGCAGGTGAAACCCCATGTGGCGGAAAGGGATTCTTGACGGGTGTGAGAGTCTTGGATAAGACTGGTCCAGTGAGCACCATACGGCCATCGGATTCAGGGCAGAGGAAGCAACTTACTCGACGTAGCTGATCGTCAGTTCTTCGCCTGGCCAGACATCCTGTGCTGCATACACCCGCATCTCCATGCTATCCCGGTCAAAGTGATACCCCATGTTTGGCGCACATGCGTGGTTCAGCCTCGACACTGTGACCATTAGCCTTCATGACTCTGAATCCCTCCAACCTCTAACTTTGGAAACTCCTCGCTGCCCTCACACATCCTCTGGGTAAACAATCCTCACCCCCTCTCCTTTGACTCACCCTCCCCTCGAAAAAAAAAGAGAAACAAACTCACCCCCCAAGAACACCCCATGCCACCCCATCTCCCCTCCCGTCTTCCCAGAAATCTTGAACGCATTCCCCCTCACCACGCCCTCCTCCACACCCCCCGTCCACCCATCTGGCATCGCCAGCCCCCTCACCTCCCCCGCCATCTTCTCACCCAAGCCCTCCACCGCAGCAGCCAACAACCCCTCCCACCCTTCTTGTCCCCACGCCTGCCCGTCCACCAACACAGTGACCGGCTCAGCCATGACCCTCTCCCCTGCCCTAATCGGGCGGGTGGCAATCAAGCCGATCCCCTTCCCCGGGATGGCCGTAGCCCTGTACGGCGAGGCCGTGCTGCCCGCCGCTGCCGCGCTCGCCGTGCGGTTCAGCCGCGAGCGCGCCAGCTCAAGGAACCGCCGCGGCGTGGTGACCGCGGCCAGGCCGACGGGCGGGTTGAACCCCGGCGTGGCGAACGCACACGTGCCCTGGCGGTTGACCCGCTCGCCGCCGTGACCGGGCAGGGGAGGGAGGCAGGCCAGTGGGTCCGTCCACAGCGGTTGCTGGTCCGCCCGCTGGAGCGGTCGCGTGGGCATCCAGATCTTAGAATCGAGCTCGTCGGGATAGGGTTCGTCGTAATCCCATGTGGTGCTGCCGGGGAGGTAGATGAGCATAGCGGGGGGGTAACGGTGGACCTTGGGCGGGACCAACAGGGCCGGGACAATGCCGGCGAGGAAGTTTGTGGCTGGTGTGCGGCGGTCTTCGTCGATTCGGCGGCAGGTTGTGAGGGAGAGGGGGCACGTAGATGCGGCGAGGGCGTACCACATGGTTCGCATTTTGGCTGGGTTGGGAGGGAGGATGATGTGGCAAAGTCTGTTGAATTCCCACTGTCTTTGTCAAGATGTGGTTCTCGGAAGAAAGGAAGGAAGTAGGTAGCTACCGGATGGAGTCAAAAGGAGAGTGTCAAAGTGGGCGATCCTGTGTTTCACCCAACCTCAAACCACTTGGCTGCCCCTGGAACTCAAGACTCAACTACAACTTGAAGCAACTCCTGTCCCAGCCTTGCTCGACATCACTTCCTTGCAGACTCGGATGCAGGAAATTGGTGACCGCCGTGCAGACCAGGAAGCGAATCGCCGCGTTGCAAAATGCGCCCTCCCGGCCATTACTACCTCCGCGACCCTCGCCTCGTTTGCTCCCATCGCGGCAGCAGACTATTTTGACATCTCTACCACCTGCCCCAACGGTCTAGGGGTGGTAGTATACGGACTTGGGCAAATACTACGAGAGTGCCAACGACGGCTGCTACACGGGCGGTTTAAGCGTCCCCGTAATGACAGAGCTCTACATGGACTGGGGGCGGCAGAGGGGCCAGTTCTACTTCAGTGGCCAGGGGAAGCACCGCATTGCCAAGAACGATGAATGGAATTTAAATGGCGCGGTGTGGAGCAGATGGGTCAAGCTTTTATGTACATGGTGATGTTGGAAGAGCGAAGACATAGCCACATTGGCAGGGGGCAGCATGGACCGAAGCAAGCGCAGTGAGGAAGGTGTCGAATGATATATCCTCAGAGAGTTGGTGATAGTTAACTAGTTTTCATCCATGATTGACGCGATAGGTCTGTCCGTGTGTTCTGTGAGCGCCTGTGCCCTCCAAGGACTTGCTCATAGTCCCTGTCCCCCTGCCCCTGGATCTGGATATAAGTAAGGCGTCTCATACACAGTCTCATCATCACCAACAACAAGAACCGGCTCACAACTTGGAGCTCTGGCCCGTGAACCGGGGCGTAATCTTTTTCATGCTGCCAACAATGCAAAATTCAAATGCCTTTGCCTTCCCGGCTCCGCAACACGCAAAGTATTTTCTTTTGTCGTGCGGTCAAGCGCCCGCCGTGGCGATTCTTTCTCGCAACCCGCTGCGCACATCACCACCTCGTGGCGAAAGTCTTCCGCCATGGCGACCCCAAACCACCCGCCGCGGTATGCGCTGCGCTCGGGCGCGACGACAAACGAGCATCACGAGGCCGTCGACGAGAGTGATGACTCGTTCGACGAGATGGCCGAGTCGCCCGAAAGCCCGACGCCTGCGCCCGTGAGTTGAGTCGATTGAGTCTTGTGGTTCAATGAGCACAGCACCGCAATCATCGAGTCATTGACAGTGCTCGCGTTTCCGCCTCATCAAGCACAGCACTGACATGACATGACATGCAGAGATCAACCGTCCGCCGCAAGCTCGAGGGTGCGACTGGCAAGTCTGGGGGCATCAAGAAGGCCAGCAGCAAGCAGCCTGCCAGCAACAGCAAGGCCATCAACAAGGGCAGCAACAACACCACCAGCAACAAGCAAAGCGGCAGCAAGAAGACGGGCACCAAGCGCGAGCTGGTGCCCACCCCGAAGACGAACAAGGACAAGAAGGCAGCCGAGTCCGAGGCCATCACCACGCCCAACTCCAGCAACAAGCGGGTGAGGCGGGTGCTGTTCCCAGATGCGCCAAGCAGCGGCCCGCGCACAAGGCCATTTCCGTCGGCCCCAGGGAGCCGTGAGTCAGTAAGGAGACAAATTGCGGCGCAGGTCTCGAGCCCCATTGGGGTCTACCTTGAGTCGTCGCGCGGGGTGTGGAATGCTGATCAGGTACGTTCACTTGTCTTGTTTCTGGCAGCGACGATGAGATGACGATGGTGACATGATTCTCCTCTCTCCCTCTCACAATGTGCGACTAACACTGCTCAACTCATCTCAACACAGCCTGCCGCATTAAACTACACCTCTCGGGTTAACGGGCTCCCCCGTGTCCCAGGACCGGCCAACCCATCGCCATTTGGAGTTGTCAGGAACCTGTCAGGCCTTCCCACTGTGGGGCCAGGGGGTGGCATCTCCTTCTTCAGCCACAGGTCGATGACACCAACCGAGTAAGTTGTTCACGTCCACCTCTCGCCGCATCAACTTCCGTCGCTGACGACCACAGACCACCAATCTCCGACAGCCACTGGGGACGCAGCGGCCGTCCAGACCCTGCCGCCTTCGACCACTTCGAGGACGAGGATGAGGACGACATCGACGCCCCCTGCGACGAGGACGCCCTCCCGGCGCCTGTCAGCCACGCGCGGTGGGACGGGACACGGCTCGTCTGGGACGGCGAGGATGGCGGAGGTGGACCCGTAGCCGCTGCTCTCTCCGCCCGGCCCTCCCTTGCCGGCAACAACGCCCCATCTCGCGGCTTTGTCTCGTCGTCTGCCATTGACCCCGGCAACCCCTATGCGACCTTCCTGCGGTCCATGGGCGGCGGGGTCCCAGCCGTGACCAAGACCTGGGGCCAGCAGACGCGCCACCCCGCGTACCTTCCTGGTCTCGTCGTCTCTCCAACCCCCCTAGCCGCCGCGAGGTTCTCCGCAGCTCGCTTTGCTCTCCCAGAGACTGGCCCGTCGCCGGGCAACCACCCAGCAGGAGGAGCCTCTTGTTCCAGCGAGACCGTGGACCCAGCAACCACGGGCAGTTCCCAGGTAAACGTGGGGCTCGACGACTCATCCATCGACCCGGCGCTGCTGGCCCTCCCCCACGCGTTGCCACCCGACCAGAGTTTTCCGCCCATCCCCCCCCGACCCTCTCCAGTCCCAGACTCTTCACCTTTCTCTGCGCCCTCTTTTGCACCTCTCTCTGCACCATTGCCCGCACAACACCAACAGCGACCTCTCACGCAGCCCTCCATCTGCGCCTCACGGCTCGCATCACTGCATAGGTCGGACCTTTCTGTGCTGCGTGCCTTGCAGCGAGCTGGTCAAATTTGTTTGCCACGCGATCCCGACCTTGCCGCAGACCGATCTGACCGCGCAAAGTCGACTGCACGAGAATCTCGAGAATCTGGCGACGAGTCGCAAGAAGACGTGAAATCCGACAAGTCTGCGCCACTTCATCATTCGCGCGGGCCTCATCACTCTCGCGGCTTTCATCACTTCAGAGGATCGCAACACTCTCGCGACTCTCATCCATTGCGCGATCATCGAGTTTCGCAAGACCCTCGAGGATATCACGAATCACACGAGTTTCGACGAGCCAAGCAGTCGCGCGCCTCACAAGAATCTCAAGAACCTCGCGAATCCCAGCAACCCCAAGAACCTCGACAACCTGAGAAGACACTGGAATACAGCACCATGGCAGACCGCGCTGGTGAACCGTACAACATGCCACCCTACCCCGGTGGCCCCCGCATGCCCGACATTGACGAAGAGAACGACCAAGACTCCGTTGAGTACCAACTCCTTCAGCTCAAGGCCTACGAGTACGCACAGAGCGACAACGCCAACAACACACGCCTCTCATCTCTCCACGGACTCCCCGGCGGCGCCCAGCACAGCGCTCCCGGCTACAACCACCACCTGGGCGAGACCCAGACCGACATCGAGGCTCTCAGCCGGATGGCGCACGTGAACTCGGCCTCTGAGCCCACTGAGTACACCCGCCCGTCTACTGATCCGTCGGAGCATGGCTATCTCCCCGCGCCCAACCCCAACGGCGCCATTCCCGCTCACAACCCCAACCGCAACGACGGCGCCATGCCCGCGCCCAACCCCATCATAATCGACTCCGACGATTCCGACCCCGGCCGCCCGCTCCCCCACATGCCCCCCGCGATCGACTCCCTCGACGTCTACAACCCCAGCATCAACCCAGCCGCGGGCTATTGGAACCACCCAGGTTTCCCCTTGCACCCGCCCATCCCCTTCTCGCAGCCGCTCCCCTCCTTCGACACCGACCCGTATCTCCCCTTCGCGCCCTGGCGCGTTTCAATCCTCCGCCCCTTCCACCCCGAAACCACCAACCGCATGATCCTCGCGCCGCAGCGCTACCTCCATGTGCTCGGCCACCTATACCCCTCCGCATTGTTCGCCCTGGCGCGCTACCCGGTTTCTCAGAACCCAGTCCTCCGCTTGACGGGCACGGCTTTGCTCGACTCCATCCGCCTGCACCACCCGCAGATGCTGTCCGCGGAGATGCTCGACGTGGTGCACCGCGCGGGCGCCGAGGCGCGCGACGAGATGTATCTCGTCAGGCTGCACACGCGCGACTGGCCGATTGGCGGGGTCGCCCTGATGCCGAACAGCGAGGACGCGATGCGGTTTGTGGAGAGCATCAAGGGATCGTTTGATGTGCTGGGCGGCGGGCAGGAGGTGTTTTACTACCGCGCGTGTGATGTGGTGTTGAAAAGCGGTAGGGATGGGAAGCGGAAGGGGATTTGGGTGTGCCGTGCGTATGAGGGACGGCAGGGGCCGCAGGATGATGTGATTGTGGGGGAGTGGTTGGCCGCGGGGGGTGTGAGGGGTGTGCTTGGGGAAGAAGAGGCGGAGGAGAGGGAGGTGATGGTGAGGATGGGCGAGGTCATGGAGGAGAAGGCGCCGGTGAGGGGCAGACGTGCTTGAGGGGATTCCTCTTGCTTGCGACACCTTCCTCTTGCTTGCAACCTTCGGCTTGCGTCACGCCGCAAGGACGACATCATCCCGCGGCACATCTTGAAGGGCAACCCCGAAGTTCATTCGCCTTGTTGCGCCAGCCAGACCGACATTGCCACCGAGATCACTCCTCAAGGAGATAGGCACAAAGCCCGAGACTCAGGGAGACGACACCCACAACATGAGGAAGATGGCACAAGGGCTAGCGATGGATGGGCCAAGGACAAACGACCAAGGAGGACACGCGGGGAACATGGTTGGATCTCGGGTTTGGGTGGCGCATCGCAGACTTGGGCACAGGTTCTTGGGCATGGCTGGATCCGGTTTGGAGGCGCATGGCGGGCTTCGGAACAGGCGTTCTGGGATACCCACAGGGTGTCTATTTGCTAGACGGGATTGCTGTGTTTGACTTTCTTTCTTTTCTGTCTTTCCTTTCTCGTACTTGTCATGCAGGCCAGGTGGCGCTGGGTTAACCCCAAGGGCCGCCCCTCATCTTTACCCGAAGCAGCACAGCTTTTCTGTTTTCTTTCCTACACTCCGATCGTCGCAACGGCCGGTGGCTTCTCAACAGCTACCCTTCATCTTGGCCTGACGCAGCACGATCTTCTTGCCATCTTGTCTTCTTTCCTAGTTTACCGTCTGATCTTGCTCCGGACTCCAGCTTGTCATTGGCTGCTCACATCCGGTCTGGCACAGCAAGATCAGACTCTTTCACGGTCCCCCAATGGGGCTTGAGAGAGTGGACTTTTCTTTGATCACAAGGGTAGTCAGCTAATCAATACATGACTGCCCAAAAAACCTGGTGAGATGACAAAGGACAGGCTGACCGGCCCTGCCCGCCCTGCTCCGGAATCCCAGCAAGCGATCCACCGCCGGCATCTCTTGGCTGCCGCTGGATGGTGCCTAGCAGAAATAGATCCCAGCGCTGAATCCAATGCCATACATGCAAAAGCGGGAAGCGATCGGGGAAGGGGACTCAGGAACCCGGATCTCGGGAAGCCCCTAGGCGCCGTGACCAGCATCCGCGGAATGCCATCCCGGACTTGGCTTCTTCTCTCGAACATTGCCACCCCGCAGTGTTTCTTAGGCCAAGATGGGATTTACGAGCCGTCCCGTCCCGTTGCATGTTGCCCCCTGGCGCCGGCATGGCGCTGAGTAAGTAGGGCTGAGTGAGACGGGCTGAGTAAGTCCACCACCGTCAATGCTACCTCTCCGCCAGGCAGCCGTTTACAACACCAACCGGAGAACTTGGACGGGCATCGTGAGAACTTGCCTCTCTGCTTGTTCCTTGCATCCGGGGACCGGAAGCAGCGGGGGAGGCATGGATAATGGAGTCAGCGTGGTGTTCGCGAGGGATGTGAGTGTTGAGGTTGCACTGGCTGCAACTTGACCCCGTCAAGAGGCGGAGCAGTGGCAAGGGGATCGAGAGATTAAGAGAAGATTGAGAGTAATCACAACGAGGATGTCTGAGTATATAACAAGTCTCAACGTTCGAAGTTGTCTATCCGCCTCACCACCATCCATCAGCATCCCCTCAGTGTTCAGTCCTCAGACCAGCCACACCACCGCCACCATGAAGTCCTTCGGTGTCCTCACCTTCCTCCTGGCGCTCGCCACCGCCTCGCCCGTGGCCGTCTCCCCCGCCGAGAGCTCTCTCGCTCTGCAGAAGCGCGACACCGAGGTCATCTACCTCGCCAACTGCCGCAGCCTGACGTCGTGCTGCGCGCCCGAGGGCCACTACTCGGTGATCGCCGTACGACCTACCCAACCCCACAATCTCAAGCCCCAAAACTCCAGTTCACTGACCGTCGCCTCCTCCAACAGTACTACCCCGCCAGCGGCCAGTCCCAGAACGGCGAGGTCCCCGCCTCCAACAACGTCTGCAC
The DNA here is from genome assembly GCA_033296695.1 of Staphylotrichum tortipilum. Lineage (NCBI taxonomy): Eukaryota > Fungi > Ascomycota > Sordariomycetes > Sordariales > Chaetomiaceae > Staphylotrichum > Staphylotrichum tortipilum. The sequence continues at coordinate 29,632 of MU855483.1, read as the reverse complement.
CGTCTCGTCGAGCAACTACGTCTGGTGGGAGCAGGACGGCCAGCACTGCAGCTTCCCGACCGGCGTCACCTTCACGACGCATCTTGACTCGGATGCTGCCAGCCGCCCGCTGTACTCTTGGGCTGGGTAAGTTCTCATTCCCAACCCATCACGTGCGAAGAGACGTGAGGGCTAACAAGACACCAGCTGGGGCTCCAACGGCTACAAGAACTTCAACTGCTACAAGGACAACGGCCGCAAGCTGTACGAGACCAGCGGGCCCGAGTGGGCCAAGCCCTGCAGCAGCATCTACTACTGCATTCCGCAGTAAGCGGAGCAAATGGGATGCCGTGGGCTGCGGTAGTGTCTTGGGGCTTGATGATGGCTTGGGTGGGGAGTGTTCATCAGTGACAAGTACATAATTGGACGGTGTGTACCTAACCCTTACAGAATGTGTCTGTTCCAACACAGAATGGGATAAGATCTCGGGAATGGATTTTGTTGTGGCTACCTTGTTGTGTTCTGTGAACAATGACGTTGACCAAATCGCCCCTATTCGCACCAAAGTTGGGATTCTCAAGCCACCAAGCTGTTTTCGAATCAGGAATCCAAAGTCCGCCCAACTTCCTGACCGGTTATCAATGTGGCCAACCGCTCGCGGCGTCATTTGCAGAATACACTTGACGACAGGGAGAACAAACCAAGGCCATTAATTACAACTTATCAAGACTGCAACTCCCCGGCCCCACAACCACCCACGCATCGCGTCGCAGCAGACGGCCCGCTTGGCCGAGAAAGCGGCGGGGATAATGGGGACCGGGGATAATATCTCCGCCTCGATCCTTCGAATCCTTCGGATTTGCATCATGGTCTTGGCTTGATATAAAGGAGCATGTCTTGATCGTGCCATCTTTGCTCTGCTGTACAATTCATAATACCACGATCACCATGACTGCGGCACCTTCGAAGGGAGAAAGACGGAACCGGCCACCTGTGTCGTGTGAGCCCTGCCGTGCTCGCAAGTGAGTGGCTCCAACCCCTGCCTCTCTCACCGGTATCTCATCCCCGTCTCTCGACAGAGCAAAGTGCAACCGGGCCTTTCCCTGTGACACATGCATTGGACGCAATCAAGCCGCGTCATGCCAGTATGCCGCCAACGTCAAGCGGACCGAGGCCGGCGTCTCCAAGAAGACTTCCTTGAAAGACCGGTTGAAGAGCTTGGAGGCGTTGGTCTCGTCGCTCGCAGCCCAGGACCTTGTTGTCCAGCAGGCAAACAAGGGCAGCGATCAAGTCGCTCCCGCTCTGAAGCCACGCTCTATTCCAAGCCAAACCAGCTCGGAGCCTGAAGCCAGGCCCGAGCAAAGCTCCAGTCCAGAAACGCCCTGCATGCGCCAAGTCAACGACGGCCAGGTCCGTTTTGTCGATTCCGGCCACTGGCTCTCGGTCTTGGACGAGATCCGAGAAGTGCAAGAGCAGCTGTCCCCCGAGGGCACCCTACCGCCAGAAGACATGCCTCGCGGTCTGAAGCCGGAGCCCGAGCTCCACGAGGCCCTCTCCGTCCTGGGGCTGGAGGTGACGTTGAGCATGGAGGATATCATGACTGCGTTGCCGCCTCGGCCGACGTGTGATCGGCTGCTGTCGCATTATTTTATCGCGAGGTTTCAGGTTGTGGGTGAGTAGGCCAAAGGTCAATAATTGGTGGTGGGCTGAGACAAGACTGACGAGTCTCAGGCATCGTCCACCCAGTCGAGTTCCAGAAAGAGGTGATATACGCCCGTTGCTCACCCCCAACGTGCTCGGCTAACGCTCACCAGTACGAGGACTTTTGGGAAGACCCAACCAAAGTCCAAGTCCTCTGGATTGCCCTCCTCTTCGCCATCCTCAGCCTGGCCACGACCATGCTCCGTCTCCCCAATCCCAACTAACCAGACCCCTCCCTCCCCTCCATCCGCCTCCTCCAGCAGCGCACGGCAGAGTGCCTCATCCTCGGCCGCTTCGCCACCGGCAACACCTACGCGATTGAGGAATTCATACTGCACCTCCAAAGCCGGTACCTCAACGCCCTCAGCTCCAGCCTCGTGCAGACGTACATCTGGTTCGAGATGGGCACCATCATCCGGCTCGCCTTCCGCATGGGCTACCACCGCGATCCGAGCATCATGCCCGACGTCTCCCCCTTCGGCGGCGAAATGCGCCGGCGCGTGTGGCTCAACATTGTCCAGATCGACGCCGTCATCTCCTTCCACATGGGCTTCCCCAGCATGATCCCGACCGCTTGCTGCGACGCCGCCCCGCCGCGCAACCTGCACTACGCCGACTTCTCCGCCTCCACCACCGTCCTGCCCCCCTCCCGCCCCCTCACCGAAGACACCCCGGTCCTCTACATTATCGCCAAGTGCGAGGTCATGTCCGTCTTCAAACAAATCGCCTCCCACACCCAATCCCTGCCCCCGCCACCTACCACCCATCCCACAACCGCCACCCTCGACGCCCTCGCGCGCTCCGTCTTCGCAGCCCTCCCCGCCTCGCTCCATCCCCAACCCCGCCCCTCCCTCCTTGACACCCCCACTCAACTGATCGAGCGCATAAACATCGAGCTACTGCACCTCAAATCCCTAGTGGTCCTCCACCGCCGCGCGGTCACGCCCTCAGGCTGTCCCATCTCCCACGCGAAATGCACCGAGGCAGCCCTGGCAACGCTGGCCCGCCAGCGGGAGACGCACGAGGCAGCCCTCCCGGGCGGCCGGCTGCACGAGTAGCGGTGGATGTTGGCGTCGCTGATGGCGCACGATTTCCTGCTGGCGGCGATGGTGCTGTGTCTGGACCTGTCGGTGCGGCTGAGGCAGGAGGGGGGGCGGGGACGGGGAGATGGGAAGGAGGGAGTACGACGCGCTGAGGACGTCAAGGGGCGTGTGGATGGCGAGGAGTGAGGTGGCGCCTGAGGCGGGGACGGCCGTGAGGGTGTTGGATGTTATGCTGAGGAAGGTGGGAGAGAGGGAAGGGGGAGGGGAGGGATTGCAGGCGGGATTGCAGGGGGCGGTGCCGTATGAGGGGGTCATGGAGGAGATGATTGATGGCGGGAAGATGCCGGACTGGGTGAGTCGAACCAACCGGGGGTGGTGGGTGGGTGGTGAGGGGAGGAGTGCGTGCTGACAACGGAAGCAGAACCTGCTGGACCAGTATTTCCAAAACCCGAATTTCGAAGCCTTGGACGTGTCGAGCTGGAATGGAGAGCCGGGATTACCGCTGTATATCCCGGACGCGGGATGGAGTCACGGTGTCGGGGAAGACACGGGGCTTCCCGTTCTGGCTGGATACGCAGGCGAGGGGGGCAGTGGGTGTCATGGGCCACGGCATGGTAGCAGAAACCCGTGACGATGGAGACGGGCGTGATTGCAAGAAGTTGGGCTGGCCCAACCCAAGATTTAATTTCATGATTAACCTAGTTAGAGTTAGTTGGGCATGCCAAATGCCCCCTCGCCAGCAACATCCACATTCCTTCTTGCGGCAAATGGCGAGTTCCATTTCCCAACGCACACAACTTGAAGCATCTCGGATACAGGGCAATCCACGGCCTAGTCTAAACTCGGGCACGGTAGCACCGAAAGAGCGAGGAGGCCGAGTGATGGCAACACGGGGTTTAAGTCCGGCATAAATCGGCACTCCTGCCCCAAAGCAGAAGCAGAAGCAGGCTGATGGAGTTCATGGGGCCGTGTATCCCTGTCTACCATATCGTGATGTAGAACCAACCCCAAGCTGGCACTTACACACTCGATTGCCTGAGGCCGCCGCTTTCCCCACCGCACCCGGCCGGCAGGGCACCTCCACCTCTTCCCGAGCGAGATGCCGAGCCGGCGCCGACGCCCCGGCACCCTAGCGCCAATTCCCCCGCATGCCCTAGACCAGTTAGGACCTAGCACATGAACTCCGGACGGAGACTGCGGATCAGGACGGCTCAATGTGGGGAAGTGGTTCTTTACATGATTAAATAACCAGGCCCTTGACTTGGAGTTGGAGACGGCGTCTCGTCCATTTTCAAGATTGTTAGACAGACGAGGGTGACTGGTCACAATGTTGGAGCTCCTTCTCTCCTTGCCTGCTCTAGAAGCCCTCGTGGGCGTGCTGCTACTGGCAGCCATCTGGCGAGCCGTCAGACCGTCGAGTGTCCCGTCCGTCCCGGGTCCCTTCATCACCCGATTCACCAACCTGTGGTACGCCTACCGCATCTACCGCGGCGAGTTTGAGAAGGACAACCTTGAGCTCCACCGGAAATATGGTACTCTCCCCTCGCCTCGCCTGCCCTCCCCCTTAGCTCACAACACCCAGGCCCGATCGTCCGCTACGGGGTCGACCGCTTCAGCATCTCCTCCCCGCTCGCCGCGGGCCTCATCTACGGGCCTGGGAGCAAGTTCGCCAAGTCGGACTGGTACCAGACGTGGTCCAGCCCGTCGCCCGACGCGTGGTCCATCTTCAGCGACCAGGACGCCAAGCGCCACGCGGCCAACCGTCGCCAGTACCAGAACACGTACAGCATGTCGTCGCTGGTGCACTACGAGTCCTACGTCGACGAGTGCGCCGACCTGTTTTGCCAGCGCATGTCTGAGATGACCGCGGGAAATATTGCCGGCCGGCCGGTCGACATGGGTCACTGGCTGCAGTGCTACGCTTTTGACGTGATCGGGCTGATCACGTACTCGAAGCGCATCGGCTTCCTGGACCTCGGCCAAGATATCAGCGACGTCATGCGCAACCTCTCCGACCACCTCACCTACGCCAGCGTCGTGGGCGTCTACCCGCGCCTGCACCGCCCGCTCTTCGCCTTGCGCAACTGGCTCGCCGGCGCGAGCGGCAAGGGCCGCCAGTTCATCATCGCCTTCACCCAGGCCCGGATGGCCGCGCACCAGGCCCAGCCCAAGGCGCACGCCATCCACCCCACCGACCCGGAGGAGAGTGATCCAAAGACCGGCGAAACCCTCGACTTCCTCACCAAATTCATGCGCAAGCACTTCGCCTCCCCGGAAACCTTCACCTCTTACCACGCCCTAGCGGGGTGTGTCTCCAACATGGTGGCCGGATCTGACACGACCAGCATCAGCCTCAGCGCGGTGGTGTATCATGTACTGCGCACGCCGGGGGTGTGGGGGCGATTAAGGGCTGAGGTGGATCAGGTCTGCCCGAGGGAGGCCGGCAGAAATATCACGTTTGCGAAGAGCTTGGAGATGACGTACCTGCAGGCGGTGGTCAAGGAGGCGTTGAGGGTGCATCCGGCGACGGGGTTGCCGCTGGAGAGGGTTGTTCCGGAAGGGGGGGTAACGGTTGGGGGGGTATTTTTTCCGGAGGGGGTAGGTTCTCGTTTTCCTCTTTCCCACACTTTTGTCCCTCACGCTGCTTCTGTTTTCTTCGTTCTTCAGGATGGAGGCAGTTGTCGTGTAAGTTGCTGACTGACTGGACCAGGCCACTGTCGGAATCAACAGCTGGGTGGAACACAGCAACAAGTCCATCTTTGGCGGCGACGCCGACGTGTTCAACCCCGACCGCTGGCTGACGGCGGACAAGGAGCGGCTCAGCGCCATGAACCGCCACTGGATGCCGGTGAGCAACCTCACCTCTGCGAGCATCTCGAGATTTCCTGACCGGGGCTGACGTGTTTTTAGTTTGGGCTGGGCTCTCGCACCTGCATCGGGCGGCACATTTCGATGCTAGAGATGTGCAAGCTGATCCCGCGGTTGGTCCGCGATTTCGACCTGGAGTTGTGTGATCGGGAGCCGTGGCAAACGCAGAACTATTGGTTTGTCAAGCCCAAGGAGTTTAAGATTTGGGTTCGGCCGTGGAGGGAGTGATCCGGGTGCAGGTGTGCATTATCCGGTTTGCAGATTGTATTGTGTCGTCGTCGGGAGAAAAAATGGGGGGAAGTCTTGGAGGACCATCTTCCCTGCTTCATCCCAAGCCCCAACCTCGAGCACCTTCCTCAAGCAAAATATATTCCACTCCCCCGCACTCCCACTCTCGCCGTCTCCTCCCAATCAATGGACTACATCGGCAGGCGTACCGGCGCGTGGTCAAGCGCCTTTGGGCGGAGAGTCAACGGCGGGGGATTTCAGGTCCCGGGCTTGTGCATGTCCGAGCCAAGGAGTGCGATTAATCCCAACGTCGCGAGGGCTCATGTGTGCCGCAAAAGGTGGGGGGACAGAGATGGTTGCATTGACCTCTGGCCCTTCCAAATCAGTGGGCGTAGAGGTTTTCTATCTGTGCGCGGCAAACCCTTCTTTCGAGCCATCCAGCCTTCTTTGAGTGCTGCCATGGATGTGGTCACTGCCGCCGACGATGAGAAGACGCGCACCGCCCGCCAGTCGCCTTGCAATGAGCCTCCGAGTCTTCCCTGGTCCTGACATGATAGCAGTTCGCAAACTCGTCCAAGCACGCTTTCTCTAAGCGTCCAGAACTTGTCAGATTACAAGCACTGCGAGTACCACGGATTCGAGAATTTGCAAGTGCCCTGAGAGCAGCAAGTTGCGCCGGACCAGCCCTGGCCGCCGCACTGTCCGTACATAGCAGCGCAGTTACCGCCAGGAAGAGCGGAGGTAGAACTGCTGGGAATTGGAGAACCAGTCGGAGTGGGAGTGGTGTTGCCGCCGCTGGCGCGAATGGCAGGGTGCGCGTTGGTGATGAGCATCTGCGCGTACGTATCGAACCAGGCTCCGGCTTGAGGAGCACCAGACATGCCGCACGTACCGTCGGATTCGCCACCAGGCTTGACCCAGACGATGGCATCAACATTGCTGTTATTCGTATTGGTTGTGAAGGGCTGTCCGAATCCCGAAGGAGCGACGTTGCACCACTCGCCCCATTCAGAACGAGCTCCTGCAAGGGCAATGCGGCCCTGGTCGATGATGAAGTTGGTCGGGAGGCCGTGCTGGCTCAGGGCATTGGCGAGGGAGTTGGCGTAGCGAGACTCATCCGGTGAGGGGCTGCCCGCGGTGTAAGGGGGCGGGTTATCAGTTTGGTATGGGTTATAGTTGGAGACGTTGCTTGCGTATCCCCGGATGCGAGCGTTACTACCCGCCTTTTGCAGAATGGTAGCGACCTCGGCGGCGGCTAGCGAGTTGATAGTCGGTTAGTGAATGTTCTCTTGCGCACCAACTTGCAAAGCAGGCCGGACAAGCGGATCACCTAGTTGGGCAAGTCAAGGGTAGGAGAGGAAGTGAGATGAGCCATGAGACTTACTCAGTTTGAGGTTGTCCGGCCAGCCGAGCCAACCGCCGTTGGCGACATCAAGGTAGAGGTGGATGTGGCTGGCCTGGAGCTGCTGGATGGCGTAGGCAATGCCGTCCTGCTGCGGTCCACGGGCGTTGCGGCAGAAGGTGCTGGTGCCAGTGACCATGTTGCCCATGGCGTCGGGCTCAAGAATAACAGCAAACTGGAGGTCCGGCGCCGCCTTGAGCTTTTGAGCGAACGGAAGAACGTACTCGTTGCGGTACCGATTGAGACCATTCTGGTTCAAGCTCAGCTCACCAGAAGAATGACCAGCACTGCAGTCACGGTCGGGGATATTGTATAGAACGAGGCCGACGATGGGTTTCTGGCCGCTGGCCTGGGCGGCGCGAGCGTCGCGGATGGCATTATCGATATCGCGGAGCAGGAAAATATTGGAGATCCAGATAAAGCTGCCGACGTTATTCTGCACGTACTGCACCTTGGCGGCATTGGCCCCGTCTCCACGGGACAAAAAGGACTGGCGAGTCTGCTGGAGCGACTGGCTGTACTTGGGGTTGACGAACAGGGTGCGGCCAGAGAAGGGGTTACCAGCCTGGCGCTGCTCAAGCTCGGGAAGGGCCGAGGAAGCGCATGTGGCGAGTAGGCCGGCGAGGACGACGGAACGCATATTGACGCGTATTTGGCACTGGTGGTCGGCTGGTAGATCTCTGGAAAGCACCCAACTACGACCAGCGTTCAACGTGAGCCGTTGAACCTTTATACCACAATCCATGCGTAGCATCCGTTCCCTTTTGGTTATCATCTCGGAGGATCTCCCGCGGGCAAGAACCCGGTTTCCAGCGGCTAATGCCATATGCGCGCCAGCTCGGCGGTACCACATCACATTATACCAAGAGGTTGCAACCAGCCCCAACGCCTGGTTTGGAATGCCCGTCAAGTCCATTTCCACCGAGATCACAAACATCACACTTGCTGATTGGCCACACAGTCGGTCTGGTACTGCCCTAACCATTTTGGAGGATGCTTGAGGAATTCATGCGGCTTGTATTAATGCACGTCGCTCAGAAACCTTTGTCTGGCACCTATTTCGGATAGCCCGTTTCAATCGGCCCGCTGACGCCGATATTCCGACGCCGAGGAAGCTGCCGCACTCTGATGGGAACTGGTGACCGACGACGCCGCAGGGCTGAGGACGACCAGGTTTGCTGCCACCACCCAATATGAAACCCAGCCCAACCCAACGGAGGCTCTTCCCCGGCGCGGTTCTCGCCTCCCGGCTGGGCAATCTTACGTCGGCAGTTCTGTAACTGGCTCCTCTGTGTCTTCAAGGTGCATTGCCAAGGTTCGTGCCGGAAATACGGGTGAAACGACCTTTCGCTCCAGCTACCTGGTTTGGTCGTATGCTGTGCGATCCCCTGTTAGTTTAGGTTGTTGATTGGACTTGGCCGCCGTCTCCATTGCCTGCACTGCAATGCTTGAGCGTCGCTTGAAGTTGCCCAGGACACTTCACAAATCTTGTCCAGACGGAGCGAGCGGGTTCCTGAACATCCAAGTCCTTGACGGAGGAACCTGCTAGTATTTGCACTGTATCCAGAGCGCCAGGAGAAACAGCTGTCAGGTTGCGAAACGAAGCGGAGCCAGTGTGAGCCTTTTGGACAGCAAGCCCACGAGACGAGTGACACGAGGTACTTGCCTATGTTGTGTACCTTTTTGTCAAGATAGACACAGTCTTTGGCTCTCTTCCCGAAGCTGCTGTCCCGTTTCTTTAGTCCCGCCTGACCACAGACCCTGTCCTCGTGAAGGCTCTAACTTCTTGTGGTCTGGATATCCACGGAAGCCAAGCGAAGCCAAGCCCGCAGACGATCCTGTCGATGAACCACCCGGAACCAGTGCAGATCTCCCCAACCTGTGATAGGCGCGGCTACCACAGTAGGTTGTATTGTTGATGGGCATCGATGGAGAGGAGAACCGCGCCGGCGTACTTGTTCCATTTGGAAGTATCCGGAGGATGCTCCGTTAAACATACCAAAGCATATAATGGACAAGGCGTGCCTTGAGGGTGAGCGATCTTGTCGTCTACCGCTTGTCGACTTCTATATGCAGCCTTGCTTGGAGCAACAATCATGTATACTCTTGCGTTCGTGCTCGCTGTCGCCCCCGTGGCTGTGCTTGCCCAATCCCCTCTGTGGGGCCAGTGTATGTGACAACTTTCGTCGATAATCGCAGCTAGGCTAACCACCTTACCTTGTCTTTTTCACAATAGGTGGCGGCCAGAACTGGACGGGTCCCAAGACCTGCGTTTCTGGCGCAGTTTGCCAAAAGAGCAAGTAAGTAGCCCCTGTCCCGAGTATCGAGTTGCTCTGTTCCCCGAAGGGCATTGCTAACAAGTCTTCCCAGTGATTGGTACTCCCAGTGTGTGCCCGGCTCAGGCAACCCTCCTCCAACAACCAGTACTGGGAGCACTCCTACCCCTACCGGCGGCAGCAGTGGAAGTGGCCTACACGCCAAATTCAAAGCCAAGGGGAAGCTCTACTTCGGAGCCGAGATCGACCACTATCATCTCAACAACAATCCGTTGACCACGATCGTCAAGAACAGCTTTGGACAAGTCACCCACGAGAACAGTCTGAAGTGGGATGCTATTGAACGTGAGCGTTTTTCCCTCTCTTTTTGGGAAGAGCTGGTACAAGCTAACTTGTTAATTTATAGCGAGCCGCAATCAATTCACATTCTCCAACGCTGACGCCGTTGTCAACTTTGCTCAAGCCAATGGCAAGCTCATCCGTGGCCACACCCTCCTCTGGCATGCTCAATTGCCGCAGTGGGTGCAGAACATCAACGACCGCAACACCTTGACTCAGGTCATCCAGAACCATGTCACCACCACGGTCACGCGCTACAAGGGCAAGATCGTCCAATGGGATGTCGTCAACGAGATCTTTGCAGAGGACGGCTCGCTCCGCGACAGCGTATTCAGCCGCGTTCTCGGCGAGGACTTTGTCGGCATCGCCTTCCGCGCAGCGCGTGCGGCTGATCCTGCCGCTAAGCTGTACATCAACGACTACAACCTCGACATTGCCAACTACGCCAAAGTCACCCGGGGCATGGTCGAAAAGGTCAACAAGTGGCTCGCTCAGGGTATCCCAATCGACGGCATTGGCTCCCAGGCCCACTTGGCAGCCCCCGGCGGATGGAACTCTGCCTCTGGTGTTCCCGCTGCCCTAAGGGCTCTCGCTGCGTCCAATGTCAAGAGATTGCCATCACCGAGCTCGATATCTCCGGTGCCTCCGCCAACGATTACCTCACTGTCATGAACGCCTGTCTCCAGATCTCAAAGTGCGTTGGGATCACCGTCTGGGGAGTCTCGGACAAGGACAGCTGGAGATCGAGTGATAACCCGCTGCTCTTTGACCGCAACTACCAGCCAAAGGCAGCATACAATGCACTGGTCAATGCCTTGTAAAGGATCATTGTTTGTCAAGCGGGCGACACAGAGGCAAAAACGATATGCGGTGATATGTAACTAGCGTATTGTATTCTGATAGAACCGAAGCTAGCTGGCAAAAGTGGTGTGGGCGGCATGAAGGGGGCAGTGGTCTGAAGAGGGCACGTAGGCACTGCGTGCCATAAAACATTGTATGCACTATTTGTCGTTACACGGTATGATGATTCGGTTCTGGCAGTGCCTCTGTACGTGGTTTTTGCGGTGTTTATGTGGGCATCCTAGTTGGTGTTTGTGCCCGTTTAACATATAATATCAGCAGATGCAGATGCGTTCCGCAGATGCGGTCTTATAGGTCCAGGGTTAAAACAGCCGGCCTCGTAGCTCACGTACTTCAGGCTCGGCTACGGAACCGAGGCCAGCCTGTACTGCTCGGTGGGAAACGGTTGTGTAAGTCGGACCCCCACATTTGAACCACCACTATTACATCTGAACCACTCCAAACCCCATAGTTACCGCTTTTTCTTACCTCCTCACTTCAACTCACCACAACTAAGTCAATCTTTGGCCAAATAACCCCATATTTCGACAACGGCTTTAACACCAGAAATTGGTTTATGTAGAGCAAGATATTCAGGATGCCATTGAGAAATATGACCAGGGCAAAGCGGTCTATCCGGAGCGTTACCAAGGATTCGGCACCTCATGCCCTACCTTCCGTGGCAGCCATCACATCCTCCCCTATCACTCCCGGCCCCATCGCTCCTCGCCCGCTAAAGTTTAGGTCGTCGCGTATGTCGCTGAGAACTGCGCACAATGAGCATTGGCCTACGAATGTCGGTCAAGTAATGTCCTAGGGAGCATCGCGGTTCTAGACGGTGGAGGACAAGTTGGGGGAGCTGGGCTTCCCCGGAGGTGACGGCGGCGTATGATATTACGATACGGGACAAGCGGTGTGGAGGCGTGGGTGAGAGCGCGGTCCCAGGAATAGGATGTCAGAACCAAGGTACCAGCCTCGGTCCAACAGCAGGCGGCTGGCGTGGGGCTGACGTCGTGGCAAGCCCGATTCCGAACTCCTCGGGGGTGAAGAGGGAGGCCGCCTCGACATCCCTTGGGAGCCTTGGGAGCTCTTTGTGTGTGATTGCTTCGCCTGACAATTTCCACACCAAACAGTACCCCGAAGTTGAGACTTCGGCTTCATAGGCCATGACATGGTCGACAATGAGGGGATGGCCAGTTCCTAGTTCGACAAGATTCCCCACCGGCTGCTCGGGCAAGTGCATGATGCGATGTATGAAGCTGGACTTGCCATGGCCAGGCGGGCCGACAACCAGGACCGACAAGAATGCGTCGTTGGTGGGGTTCCTCTTCGCACTCGATGGCCGTGGTGATCGTGGGGGGGTTGTATCTTGGGGACTGTGCGATTCGATAGGGATGGTTGATTGCGAGGGCATGGCGGGCATTGGTGGAGGTGCTGCTCCCGTATCTTGGGTTAGGACTTTCAGTTTGCTCACCTCCTCCCAAGAAGTCACCCCTGCAAGCTCTGTATCTACCGTCTCCCGACCCAGGCTGGAGGATGGCTTGGCTCTCACGAGGTGGGGCCGGAGCTGGCGAGCTCTGGTGTGTGTGTGTGGCATCACGACTTCCGTCCAGCATCCAGGGGATGGCGAACGCACCGATGCGTCGACGACCGTCTCGGCATAGGTCGTCAACGAATCCAAGTAGCGCTCGATGATGTCGATACAACCTTGGTTTGCCGGATCACCAAGCTGTTGCGATCCAAATCGCGACCTAGCCTGTGCATCTTGCTCAGGATCTGCTCCGTGTCCTTGCGAAGCTGGGCTGTGTCGTCTCTGATCTGACCAGATACGGCGCCCAACGCCGCGGTCTCCACCTTCACCAACTTGACGACGGCGCTATATCGACGGTTAGCAGGCAGTCCGTAAAACCTTGGGACACGGCACAGTTATACAGACAGGGTGGAGATTTCCAGGGCCATGGTCATCGTGCGAGTATGAGCCTCGAGCTGCCGATTCAGGGCCGACACTTCATCCTTCCCCTTCAGCAGCCATCTCAACGGAGCCTGGTGCCGGCGGGGGTTGTGCTTTTCCATGACGGCATCGAGTTCGGCAAGGATGTCGTGGCAGCTCCAGATGACGGTCCTCGTCTGGGCCGTGATGCACTCGGGGACCTGGCTCCCCGAATCCCCGTCATAGGGGTTGTGGTCGTCCTTGATGAGACTGATGGTCATGTCGAGTTCGGTCAGGTGGCGGGATGTTGCGCCCAGGTAGCCGCGAGCCTCGTAGACATCGCGGATGAAGCCGCGGATAGCCGTCCACGTCTTAGTGATGGCCCCAATCACGCCTATACATCCCGCCGTGATTGACAATGGATCCATCGGAGAATGCTCGTATTGCTCGCTTGGTTGGTGTTGTCTCCGATGCCGAACCTTGAACGCTCTGGCGCTGTTTCGGGGATCCCCCCTCACGTTGGTTCAGCTCCCTAGCCAATGTTGGTTAGTCCCCGCGCCGCCGCCGCATTTCCATCGGCTAGTGGGATTTGGGGTGACTAAATACAGACGGGACTTTCCGAGAATCGTCAAAAGTCTCGCTGGAGAGGAAGCTTGTCTTTACCTAGACGAGGCGTTTTGCCCATAAAAGTTGTCTGTTGGTTCAGAAGGGTCCAGATCTGGTAGCTTGGAAGACAAGAAACCGCACCCTCTGAACCACAACGAAGACCAAAAGTTATCGTTATTCTGGGGAGGTCAAAAACGTGTTTCTGGGCTTCGGAGTTCACTTTCTTTTTGAGGCAAGTTATTGACTCAGCAGAACTTGGGGTCACGTGACAAATACGGTAGGCCTCGTCCCAACGCCGTTTCTGATTATACCGTTTCCTAGATCCGTTTCCTAACTCTATCCTGGTGTGGTTCTAAAATCGCCTTTGTGGTAATTAAATCCACCAACGCGTTTGCGAATTTCCTTAGCCAACCAAACGCGTTTGCGACCCTGCTCCAGCGGGCTGAGTTGCCTGGCACGGGTTGCAAGCTGCAGCCTGGTCAGTGCGGTGACATGATCCCGCTCCGGCCCTGTCCTTGGGCGGCCCGCGCACATCGTGTCGGCCTACGACCAGCCTGCGACTGTGAAATCTCGCGAAGTGCTGCAGCGAAGGGAGCAGACGTGGTCACGTGGCTAGCGGGCCAGCTGCTAAATTCAGCTCGCTCTGAATTGGGCGAAGGTTGGGTCGCAAAACACGTTAACAAAACTTCCACGATTGGAGGGGGTTGGAGGGCTGACCCTTGCCAGATTCGTCGGCCAATCCGCAAGGCAGATCGGTGTGCCCTGCATGTGGTGGCAGTGCCTCGCCGCGTGGGCTGCGCCTCGAGAGAACCCGCGCTCTTGGCCCGACATCTCGACGAAAACCACAAACGCCTCCAACTTTTCCCCTTTCTGCTTCATTCCTGGTGCCTCGCCGTTCTGCGAAGGTCGGACTTTGCTCGTGTCATTGACAACTGGAATATAGCCCCTATCTTTCCACAACCCCTTGCCAAGTGTATTATAGGAATTGCAAGCGCGGCAAACTCGATCCAGGCATTCATGATGGATGCCATCAGCGGTGGCGCCAGCGTGCTCGCCTTCATCACTTTGGCGATCCAATCTGCCAAGACCATTTCCGTCCTCCTCGCCGGCATCAAAGACGCGCCCGACAGTGTGCAGTGTACCGCCGAAACCGTTTCCATGTTACAATGGGCATTGGAGCAGCTGGCCCAGTGCCAGCAGACGAGCGGGGCAGCTCTCCCCCAAAGGATCGAGGACCAGGTCAAGACGTGTTCCCACAACCTTGCGACTTTCGCCTCCACGTTGGGCAAGCTCCAAACTCTGGACACGGATGGTCGCGGTCGCCGAGTGTGGAAGCGGGTCAAAGCAGTGTTTGACGAGAAAGAGCTGGACAAGATGACCCGGATCATGGCTGCCCATTCCTCCGCTCTGAGTCTCTCGCTGCAGTCTACCCAAATGTCAGACCCCGGTTTGGAGACTTGGTCTCGGGTACTGTGTTGATCTGCAACACTGACGAGTTGTGCTTAATAGTACTGTCCTACATGACGGGAGGGAACAGATTTCTCGGTTCTCCCAAGACATGAGCGGCATTCATACCGTCATTGCGAGAGCGGACGCGCGGCGAGAGGAGCAGTGGTCCGGCATTCGCACGACTCTGGATCAAACCAGGACCATCTGTGACGTGACACAAACAAGCTCAAACGAACAGCTAAGAGACATCCAAGCCCTCGCTGTTGCGTTGAAACGAGTTGAAACGAAAGTCGACCAGCAAGACACGGAGACCAAACTCTCGCGGATCTGGGACACACTCCAATCCCTCGCTGGGTACATACAAAACCAGCCCGACAACGGTAGGCAACCAAATCCCACTTCCAATACCCTATCACTAACCTCCACGCTAGAATTGCAAACGAAAGCCCTCAAAGATGGCAAACTCCGGGCTTGTATCAACCGTCTCCGCAATCAGGCGGACCAGGAGAATCGTACCATCAGTGCCGATGATGTCGACAGCATCCTCGACGATCTGAAGTACGTCCTAGCAGCCGCCAATGATCAATACGATGAGTCAGTCAACATCAAGAACCTGGAGCGAATCGGCGGGCTCCTATCCTCTGCCCGAATGCTGTCCATCAATGGAATGGGTGAGCCCCAAAGCCGCGATTTCATGTCGTGCTGTGCTGGGCGAGAGTACCGCTGACGCATCCCATCAAAGAACGAAATACAGGGCCTATAGGCCGCATCGTTCAGCGGCATCGCCGTCGAAAGGCATACGAGATGGGGGATGGAACTCTTACTATCTCGACTATCAAACGGCGTCGGCTTACGGAAACCACCCACCAGAAAGACGCCGACAATATCGAAGACTTCATTGCGAAGCTGACATATTTCCCCAACAGCGGTACCGGCAGCATGTTCAAGGCAACCATCACGCAGCAAGCCTTCCGGGATGGGGCTTTCTCCTCCTCTATTCCGCGACTTCAAGTCAACCTGGTTCTTCCGAGAGACTCTCTGGTGTTCCAGCTTGTCCAAAAGGGACGGGTGGTCGAGTTTGAGGCTTTACTCCGGGAAGGCAAGGCGTCTCTGAGAGACCACGACGACTTGGGAAACTCCCTTCTCAGTGTAAGCCCCAATCCAGTCTTTCAAGCCCAGTAGTTCACATTTGGAGATATAAACGGGGGACTAATCCAAATCACTTTAGATCGCCGCATCGTATTTCCAGCCACAAATGTGTCGATTTCTCCTATCGAAGCATGCCGACGTTGATGTGTATAATCACGAGGATTATTACGCTGATGGCTGGGCACCGCTTCTCGAACCCAGAATCAATCTGTTTGAGGCGTCTGCGGAAGAGGTAGCAAGGATGCAAAAATGCTGCAGGCTTCTCCTCAACGCTGGGGCAGACCCAATGATCAGTACAGAGTATAACGAAGCCAGCTTTTTCAACGTCTTTAGTTCAGGTAATACGGTAAGTACAATCGCAGCAACTTATTCTTGCCTCTCTTTCTTATTATAGAGGCGAGAGGCGGCAAAAGAAGGAAAGGAATGATCTGAGTATCATGCTGATCATCAATGGCCACAGGAATCGATGAAGTTATACCTGGATTTATGCGAAGGCTTCGCTAGCATATCGTCGCGGAACACGAATGGCCTGACCCCGTTCTTATCAGCATGCCGCACAGGCGATGCCGGATACTCAAAGCCAGTGTTTTCCCTCCTTCTTGATCGAGGCGCGAATGTCTCAGATTTGTGCCCTATGGGCCGAAGCTGTCTCCATATTTGTCTGGAAGGCTATACGTACGGCCCTGAGACAGAGCGGCCGGAGGCACTTATTTACCTTATTGAGAGGGGGGCAGATATATGGGCCAGAGACCACGCCGGTCGATCTGTGTCTCATGTGGTATATTCTCCGAATTCCTATGACCGTTATTACAGCGGTAGCTATCGGCGCGATCTCTGGGACCTCGTCCTCACTGCCAGCGGCTACGATGTTTCGGAAGTTCGCGGCAACATTCGCCGAGTGGGCTGGTATCCTGAAACCGGGTGGTATTCCAGGGCTCATTTTCGCCAGCTCTGGGAGGGTCAAGAGCACTTATGTCCCTATCCTGAGGATTTGGAAGATGCCGGATCTGATGGCGCTCGCCAATTCGATTCTCACGCCGAGAACTCCGACGCTGACGACTCCGACGCTGACGACTCCGACGCTGACGACTCCGACGCTGATGGGTCTCATCCTCACAGCTCCGACAGGATGAAATCCAGCGACGAAGACGAGCGCAAGCAACGTGTACGATGCGAAACGTGTCGGCTGGGAGGCCCTCAGTGCCGCCGTTGCGGGTGGTCATTTGGCTGTCGAGATCCTAATTGCTGCGGCTTTTGCAGTGACTCGGACGACAGTTCGATAATGGCGGGAGAAGCAAGCCCCGACCTACAAGAGGAGGACATGGTGATGGCCGAGGCACCCCCATCTGACCCTCCAGCGGAAGCGTGGCCCGGGGCACTCCGAGCCGAGTCCAGTCCATTCATCCACTCGCCAGACCATCTTTCTGTTGGGGTGGGGATTCGACATTGGCTCGGGGATGTGCCCAGTCTGGACGACGTGGAGACTCAGGGCCGTGGGGCTCAGCCTTCAATTCCGATCATCGAGTTAGACAATCCTTGGGCGGATCCTGAAAGACTGTGACACGGTTGGGTCAGGGGTCTGCTCGACTGGTCATGGTGATCCTTCAGATGGTCTGGTCTACTACGAGGGGTTGAAGGTCCTGTCGTTCTCTCCGCTGATTGAAGTCAAGTTGGAGGGGGGAGACTAAATAGGGTTGATAAACGCAGCGAACTTTGGAACGGAATGACTTGCCGGAAACGCCGCGTTGGTTCGTCGAATTCCGGCTCTGGCTCTCCTCAAAGCTGGACCTCAGATACCATCACCGTCAATTCAGGCCTGCAAGAACTTCAAGTGCATAACTACCGAGAACCCACCCCGGAAGATGGGTTAGTATTAAGTTGCGTGTTGTTCGAGGAAGGTGCTGTTCAAGTGGACTGGCTACGCGCAGCCTACGTGGGAGCCGCTGAGTGCCTTCTTGGAGACGGAGGCACTGAACCGGTACGAGGCCGCCCACGGGAAGATTAAGGAAGACGACGTAACGCCGGGGGAGGAGGGGGATAATGTAACGGGCTGAGCCCTGCAGAGGCCGGGCGCGGTTGGTTCGCATCCTCGACGACAGCCCCGAACGACCCACGCCAACATTCTGCCTTTTCTGCACCGACAGGGGACGGGATCCTGGCGCTCTATCGCGAACGCGCGGGAGGCGGTCCGGAGGACTCGATGGGTGTGAACGAAGTAGAATGGGCGACGCCTTCCGGCCCCCGTCGCCGGCGCCGTTTGCAGTTGTTACGGAGATGGCGACGGTCCGGGAATGCGAACGGGATTGTGTCCGGCAAAACATCGGGCGAGCGGTGAGTCGGGCTCCCACTAACTAGTTAGGCGCAAACTCCTGTGCGCATTAACTAACTAGTTAGTGGGAGCCCACGGCAAGATTTTGCTTACGGAGTACCTGCCCAGGTGTGGCGTGGTCGGGTGGCCCCTGCGATGCGGTGCCTCGTGGAGAGGTGGGAAGTGAGTTTGGACCTAGAATTCGGGCATCCCAGTAAGGCTTGTAGGTGCGTGTCATGTTTGGGATTGTAATCGACCAAAACTGTGTCTGGGGCCCTTGTGGTGTTGTGTGATGAGTGGTCGAGTTGGGGTCGTCGAGGCCTGGAATTACATCATTGAGGACCCCTGTCCAACGACCCCCCTAGCGCCCTCCACCGCCCCGCAATCGGGATTCAGGGCTTGGCATCCCATCACTCGGGCCAAAGGTTGCGACTGCGACAGAGAGTCAACTCTGGTCTCCCTCCGACAACCGCAGCCCCTAAACACCACCGTCCCTCACCATGTCTGCCGCGGCCAAGGAGGATTCGCACCCGGCCGTCAAGGGCCCCAGTGCCCTGCGGTCCATCCTCGCCGGGTCAACAGCCGGCGCCGTCGAAATTGGTCCGTTTTGACTCTGCCCTGGGAATCCCCCCCACCGCCAAAAATCACAAGCCATCAGTCGCTAACCGAGTCACTCCTTTTCTGCAGCCATCACATACCCGGCCGAGTGTACGTTTCTGCCCGCCCCCCTCCGACCGTCGCTCCCAGCGATAAACGAACGAACGTCCCTCTGACCCCGCGACAGTCGCCAAGACCCGCACACAACTCAACCGCCGGCTCGCCGAGGGCCAGAAGCTGCCATGGCCACCCTTTGGCAAGCAGTGGTATGCGGGGTGCACCACCTTGATCATTGGCAATTCGGCCAAGGCGGGCATTCGTAAGGGATCCCAACGGGCACCAAGAAGGGAATAGGAGATACGGGACAAGGCTGACTGGCGGTGGACGCAGGATTCGTCGCCTTTGACCAGTACAAGCGCCTGCTGGCGGACGAGAACGGCAAGATGTCGGGCCCGCGGACGGTGCTGGCCGGTTTTGGCGCCGGCGTGACCGAGTCCCTCCTCGCTGTCACGCCGACCGAGAGCATCAAGACCACGCTGTATGATACCCTCCCGCTCCCCCCTTTTCCCAAACCACCCTACTGACCCCCCTGCCCCTCTTCGCAGCATCGACGACCGCAAATCCGCCAACCCGCGCTTGCGCGGCTTCCTCCACGCCGTCCCGATCATCGCCCGCGAGCGCGGCATCCGCGGCTTCTTCCAGGGCTTCGTGCCGACCACCGCGCGGCAGGCCGCCAACAGCGCGACCCGCTTCGGCTCCTACACGGCCCTTAAACAGCTCGCTGAGGGGTACACAGCCCCCGGGGAGAAGCTCGGCGCGGTGGGCACCTTCGCGATGGGCGGCATCGCTGGGCTGATCACGGTGTACGTGACGCAGCCGCTGGACACGATCAAGACCCGGATGCAGAGCATCGAGGCGCGGCAGCTGTACGGGAACTCGTTCCGGTGCGCGGGGCTTATTTTCCGGCAGGAGGGGATCCTGACGTTTTGGAGCGGGGCGCTGCCGCGGTTGGCGAGGCTGATTATGAGCGGCGGGATTGTGTTTACCATGTATGAGAAGAGCATTGAGTTGATGGATCGGTTGGATCCGGAGAAGAAGTATCTTTGAGAGGGTGGGAGGGGAGGGAGGGAGATGGGTGGCAGCGGAGAGGTGAATACCCCCGGGTTGCACGTTGATGGTAGACAAAATGGTGTACATATACAGGGGCGGGATATGATGAGGGAGAGATTGTAAGCCAGCGGCCGGGTGACCATCCCAAACTCCAAACGCCGTGTCCATCCGTGCCTGGCATATTTTGTGTCGTGTTGTGTTTGTTGTTGTACAGATCCGCCTCGCCAACATCCTCAAAACCGGATCATCCCGCTCAACCGCTTGGAAATCCTGCTAAGCCACGTCCGCGTCGGCGCCTCCTCGAGCTCCTTGACCAGATTCTGGTAGTACTCCGGGTTGCTCTTGGGGCGGAGGATGATGTCGGCGGTCGGAAACTAGACTCCGTCAGCCCTGCCCCTCTCAACCCCTCCACCGAACCCTTCTGCTAACCAACCCACCTTGTTCCTGTACCGGTTCTCCAGCAGAGAGATCAGCGCATTGGCCTGCCTCAGTTCGGCGTTGTCCTGGCTGCCGCTCGTCACGCGCGGCGCGAGCACGCCCTTGTCGAGCCGCTTGGCGAGCACGTCCTGGAGCTGGCAGTCGGGGCGGAGGGGGTCCTTGGGCCACCGCGTCAGCGCGCCCCGGAAGTGGGCGGCTGCGGCCTGCGA
Source organism: Staphylotrichum tortipilum (assembly GCA_033296695.1). Lineage (NCBI taxonomy): Eukaryota > Fungi > Ascomycota > Sordariomycetes > Sordariales > Chaetomiaceae > Staphylotrichum > Staphylotrichum tortipilum. Next base: position 9,160 of record MU855483.1, on the reverse strand, counting down.
GGGATGGGGTTAGTAATCGTACCCGGCCGGGATCAACAGATGCTGGAGGGGGGTGCGTACACTTCTCACTGCGCCAGACATGGTGTCGCACCCTGCTGCTGACCTCGCCGGGATCGTGAACTGCGTGCAACTGCTCTGATGGAATTTATTTCTCGATGCCGAGCTTCCAGGGGTTGCAAGCTGCTGCGCGCGATGTGACTGGCTGGAGTCCGTGCCAAGGCGCTTCTGTCAAAGCGAGTCGAAAATTGTGGGGCGTTCTTCTGAGGCAGCCAGCGGCAAAGCAGTGGAGCATGGGCGGTTGGCTTGGCGCAACGCAATCTTGGTCAGCCGCTGGGGGCCAGTGCCTCGTCGTCACCTGTCGCTGGCCTGTCGCCTGTTGCCCATCGCCTTCATCATCACCACCACTAGAGCCTGGCTCATTCGACCGGCCACCACCACACCCCTTTGTGACCTCTTTCCCTTGTCCTGTTGTCAAACGTCCTCTACGGCATTTCCTATTCGTCTTTCTTCCTCTTCTTCCTTTCGTTCTCCCCGCGCTGGGCATTCCCATTCGAGCAGGCTGCGACACGACGACGCAGTGCCAGTCCCATTCCCGCCCGTTTGAGGGGCAAACACCGTCCCCCGACCATCGCCAAACCCAACACCACTCACCCACCATGTCGGGCCGGTACGAGCGGGTACAGTCCTCCCCGCGATCCCCTCTCGACGCCCGCGTCTCCCAACATCTGACACCCCAGCAGGTAAACGCCCACGACGCCGACGCCGACGAACCCGAAACACCAACCGCCCCCTTGCCAAGACCGATGCATCAGATCCCCAACTCGCCACCGCCGTCCTTCCGCTCGCGGGCGTCCTCGCGAGAGCGAGCGAATACCGTGAACCCCGACCTCGCCGATGCATTCGACGCCGACGGAGATGACAGCGACGAGGACGAGGCCGACGACAGGCAGCGGCTGGTGCGCGGCAACTCGACGCCTTCATTTCGCGAGGCTGCGCAGGCGCCCGCGGCAGGGGCCACACAGCCGAGCGGGCAGCCGGCCCAGCAGCCGCCACGCCCGACGGGAGGGGCGCCCACCACGTCGAGGGTGTACGGGAGCGGCATCCAGGCAGATGGTGTGTTTTCGAATCTGTCTGCAAAGCCGGAACGGGGAGAGGGCGAGAAGGATGAACTGCCTCCGGTATGTCACTGTCCCTTCGATTCTGCATCTAATCCCCCCCTAGACATCACTAACCTCGGCTCGCTAGTCCTACGAACAAGCCGCCGCCGACCAGGCCCCGCCGTACTGGGAAACGACTATCCTCGCCCCCGGCCTCGGAGGGCCCGACGACGTCTACATCGACGGCCTCGCCGTCGGCTCCTTCTTCGGCTTCGTCTGGAACGGCATGATCTCGATGGCCTTCTCGTTCGTCGGCTTCCTCTTCACCTACCTCCTCCACTCGACGCACGCCGCCAAGAACGGCTCGCGCGCGGGCCTCGGCATCACCCTCATCCAGTACGGCTTCTACATGAAGAGCCCGCCGCCGGGTTCCGCCGCGGGCAGCATGCACTCGCACATGGAGGGCGACGGGTACGTCAGCCCGCCCGACCCCAACTCGCACACCTTCACGCCGGAGGAAGTCGACCAGGCGAATGGAGGGGGGGATGACTTGACGGGCGGGGACTGGGCGGCGTATCTGTTGATGATTGTGGGCTGGTTTATCCTGATCCGGGCTGTCAGTGATTACCTCAAGGTGCGGAGGCACGAGCAGTTGGTGCTGCAAAGCCCGGACAGGGGGCTGGGGATCCCGATTATTGCGACGGGAGAGAACCCCGAGCGGGTGGTATAGCGGGTAACGTTGGTTTTCTGGGGTTCGTTCTCTATTTTCCCCCTGCGGGGATGCGCGAAGGCGTTTGTGAGAGTAGGCATTGGGTTCCTTGGGTGTTGAGGTTGTTGCTCCTTGCTTGTTGCTGCTGCATGTTGGGTTTATAGGCAATCCCCAGACACAATACGAGGGTTAAAAAGCGATTTCCTTGGAATGCCTGGTTGATGTGAGGCGGCTTTGTGGCAGGAAGCGCCTGGCTGCCCCTACGGAGTAGGGAGGAACCAGATTGGTTGCTTGCCCGCAGGACTGCGTGCATGATCATGAGGGGGGGATAGATGCGGGGCACCATGTTGTCACCCTCGGTCTCGGCCTGGCGAATTCTGACTTCGACATCCCGGGCCTGCCATGACATCACGTCCAACGTCAATCCGCCATCACAAACTGCCCCTTTACATCCCGCGGCGGTCAGAACTGTCTAAGTGGCGGCAGGACGACACCGCCCCATTCGCGTCGATTTTCACTCGATCGCATCCCACACCAGACACACACCGAACCAACCCCCTCACCAAGTGAGCATCCCACGAAGTAGACTCCCCAACGGCATCACAACCTGAATCCTCACACTGGCGAATCGCAAGCTCCTCCTCCCGCTCATCCTGAGCGCCAACCTCCCGCTTGCCCGCCCGTGTAGCATCATCTCCAGCCAGGGCCTCCTCGCCGTCGCCGGGCTCACCTCTCCGGCAGTCCTACCCCTAAACACCCCCTCACTCCCGATCATCCCCCGCCGCACCAAGATAGACATGGCCTGGCGCAGCTCGGGCGGGTCCAACAGGGATCTGATTGAGAATCTGTGGCGGAATCAACTGATTACGCATCCGCAGGTTAAGGAGGCTTTTCTCAAGGTGTGTGTTCTCCCGCCCAAAACTTTACTCCCCTCCACCCCGCTCCTCCAAGTACCCTCCTGCCACCAACCGCCTGCACACCCACCGACCCCTCACCCCTCCTCTTTGCAGCCCCCGCCCCTCCCCTCAACACCACGAGTCGTCCTAGACATAAACTGACCACCCCTTAGGTCGACCGCGCTCACTATGCCCCCTCCTCCCCGTACGACGACTCCCCCCAGCCCATCGGCCACGCCGCCACCATCTCTGCCCCGCACATGCACGCCTCCGCGGTCGAAAACCTCCTCCCCTACCTGCAACCCACCCCCTCCCGCCCCGCCCCCCGCATCCTCGACATCGGTTCCGGGTCGGGCTACCTCACGCACGTGATGGCTGAGCTCGCCGGACCGAGGGGCGTGGTCGTCGGGGTTGAGCATATCACCCCGCTTCGGGACTTGGGAGAAAGGAATGTGAGGAAGTCGGAAGAGGGACGGGAGCGGGATGGAGGTGAGGGTGCGGTTGGGGGAGGAAGGGCGGGTGAGGTTTCGGGTTGGGGATGGCAGGCGGGGGTGGGTGGAGGGGGACGAGAATGAGGAGGACGGGGAGGGGTGGGACGCGATACATGTGGGTGCGGCGGCGGCGGAGGTGCATGAGGCGCTGCTGGGGCAGTTGCGCAGGCCGGGGAGGATGTTTATCCCCGTGGACGACGACGCGGAGGGGTGGGGGCAGCATGTGTGGTGTGTGGATAAGGACGGGGAGGGGAGGGTGAGCAGGAGGAAACTGTTTGGGGTGCGGTATGTTCCGTTGACGGATCCGCCTAGTGAGTGAGGGTGCGAAGAACGAAGCGGGGGTTTGGTCAGGCCCGGGGTATGAAAGGGGCGGCAAGTGGGAGGAGGGGCAAGGGGTCGAGGGGTGGATCTGGTTGTTGCGAATGGGAGTCCGGGGGCTGGGTTGGAGGCATGAGATTGTCACGAGTGTACATTGTGCGGCAGCAGCTGGGGTAATCTGTGCGTCGATTCAAGAACGCGCAATGAGAGTCAATTCAGAGTTTGAAAGGAGAGTTAAGTTAAGAACTGGCAAGGCGACTGGCGCGGCCAGGGATGCTGCAGGGAGGTTTGGACTGAACGTCAGTGTCGGGGCCTGCTCCCGCTTGGGCATATCCGGCGCGTCGCCGCGGTTGTCCGACGGACCGACGCAAACCAAGGTCGCAAGGCGCGTGTAGATGGCGCCGATGCCGGCATTGTTGCCATACTGTGAGCAACGTCAGCAAGTAATCTTCGTCAGCGGGTGGACGGATGTGAACCTACCGTCATATGCACCATCGAGGCCTGCTGCAGGTCGTCCGACCCCGGCTTCGTCAGCCAGCACACGGTGAGCTTGTCGTTCGGCCACTGTTCCCAGATCCTGTCCCAGCCATCGCAATCGCTCCCGCCGGTATGCGTGACGACGAGCTCGCCCAGGCGCCGGCCCACATGGGTATTGAACCCGGGGTCCTCCTCGTCCTCGTCGTCCTCGTCCTCGCAGTTCCCGTCCCGCGAAAACACGGCGCGCACGTCGACGCGCAGCCCCAGCGCGCGGAACACGGCGTACAACGCCATGTCGGCGCCCTTGAGGACGCCGGGGAGAGCGGCCGCCGCGGACCCGATGTTGTGCGCGTAGGCATGCGTGCAGAACATGCCGAGGATGCCGCCCTGGGGGAGGAAGGTCGGCGCGGCGAGCGCGTCGCGGACTTTTTCGTAGAGGGGCAGCGAGCTGGCCTGCAGGGCTGGGGCGTGCGCCGCGAGATCGCCCACGCCCAGGTCGTAGTAGAGGTTGTAGGTGAGGGTGACGCGGTGGCCAGCGGTCAGCTCCTTGACCTCGTGCTCGCAGTCGCTGTAGAAGGCGGCCCAGTGGATGGAGTTGGCGGGGAGACCCGCGGCGGCGACGGCGGTCGTTCCCCAGTCGAAGGTGACGGAGTGGCCGGCGTGGCGCACGATGAGCTCGCCGCCCTCGTGGTGGCAGGGCAGGCTGACGACGAGGGAGCCGAACTGGGTCTCGGAGCGGGGTGTGTCGACGTGGGATTTGAAGAAGCCTGAGGGCGCGGAGTAGATCTGGGATGGTGTCAGATGGGCATTCATGCTATCGAGTCGGGATGAATGGACCCACGTTGAGCTTGTACAACTCAGCCCTCACGCCAGTCGTAAAGATCCCCTCCATCCGCTCCGGCAGCAGGACCTGGGCGATAGTGTTGACGATGCCCAGCTCGTAGGGGCAAAAGTCAGACGAGAAGGCGGAGCGATCCATCTTAAAGGCCTTGCGGTACGTCTCGTCGTGGACGTCCTTGCCCTGGTAGCCGAAGCTGGCGGGCTCGCAGTCCTGCTGGAGGGCGGCAAGATCGACCTTGCCATTCTCGCCGGTCACTGGGAAGGTGATCTTGCGGCCGCGGTCCTGGTTGGAGTCCCAGCGCAAGGCGAACGGGGTGGTGGTTGCGATGGAGTCATCCGTGTCTGAGGCAGAGCCACTGACGGTATTGGTGTCCTTGTTGGTCTTGGGAGAGCGACGCTTCTCGTTAGCAGACTGGAAACGACATAGCGGGGGCACGAGGATGAGGTGACACACGATACGAATGGTGCCGCCGCAGGAAAAGGTGGACGAGTTGCTCGCGAGGAATGCGCAGAGCTCGCGAGAGATGTCGTCGCCCCAACCGGCATCAGGCCTGTTCCGTTCCGCTTGCTCACGCGCCCACTGTTCCTCGTCGTACTCCTCATGCGCGTCGTTGACGTGCTGCACTGGGACGCTCATGTTGATGACTGGGCTGTGCCTCGGACGCGTGATGGGTCACAATGGCTGTGTTTCGGGTGGATGGGTCTGCTGGAGGGCGTCGTGAATCGTCTGCCAACAGGAAGGAGTGGCCGATATATAAGCTTGCAAATACAAGCCGCGGTCGAATGTGAACTGAGCATCTATCACCAGTGGCAAGCAGGCAGCAGCCCGGCCCAACAGCACCGAAACACACATGGGATGGACAGCAAGGAAGCAAGCGAGGGAGTTGGTCACAAGGCCAGCCACCTGCAGCCTTCCCAACCTCCCATCCAACACCCAGTGTTTGTTTCTGCAGTGGCGCTCCAGCAGGCAGCAAGCAACAGGCAACACTGGCAGCCTAAGGGTGCTACAAACAGAGCGATGAACCCTAACCCTCGTTCTGGTCAGGGGCCAAAAGGGAGGCCAGCCCGCCCGCCCCTCGCTCGACAACCATTGTTCATTCCGCGTACCGACCCGCTGTCAAGATGAGAGTTTGCACCCAGAAGCCCGCAGTCCTGTCACTGCAAGACTTTGACGCTATCGTCGAAGCTCGTAATCCAACGAAGGGCGCGTTCGAGTACCCGACATACTACTACCTCTTCACCGACGACGACCATGTCTTCTTCGGCAAGCTCGTACAGCCCAGGGAGCAAGCCTCGATTCAAGACATCCAGGATGCTCTCGGCCTGGTGCTTGACCGCAACATCTTCCCCAGACTGCCCGCAGACCGCCGGACTCGCCGTTGCGCCGCCGCCCAACGATGGCGAGGCCGTCTTTGTGAAACGGCCTAACATGGCCATCTACGAAGTCTTTGCCGACGAGGAGCTCGATGACCTGGACAATTTCGGGTTTTTTTGGCAGGATCCTTCTGGGCGAGGCTCGCATCCTGCAACGCCACTCGGCACACCCGCACCCGCATCTCGCCAAGTACACGGCGTGCGCGTGCAGCGGGGCCGCATCACCCGCACACGCTCCTCGACCACGTCCGGTAAGGCCGGGGCCTCAACCGTGACGAGTTCGTGGCCGCGCTGGAGTCGGCCGTGGCCCACCTCCGCTCTCTCGGGCTGGCGCACAACGACATCAACCCGGAGAATATCATGGTGGGCGAGGGCAGCCTGCCCATCCTGATCGGCTTTGGCTCGTGTCAGCTGTTTGGCAAGCGGATGCTGACACAAAGCACTGCGGGCTGGGTTGACTCCATAATTAAGTCTGTACTCCAAGCAGGAGCATGATGTCTTTGCGCTGAAGAGGATTCAGATGTAGCTTGACGATCCGTGGTTAGAGTGGTGGGTTGCTGTCGGATGTTGGCTCTCAGGGAGCAGACGCAACGGAAGGGAACTGAACATGTCGTGACACACCCCGGGGGTAGAAGAATGACGAGATGTTAAGGCCAGCCCCGTTGGCTGAGAGGATCAACGCGCCCCCACTGCTGCGTTGTCAAGCGCACATCTGCCTGCAATGCACCTGCCCCTCCACCTGCAGCCAACAAGGCAAACACCCGCTGCCGAACCACTTTGGCGCGCGCGTAGACAGTCGGCGGTCGCCTTATTTACTTCCCCTCGCATTTCAGGCCTGCCACCGCGCCGTGTCCGTTCCATCCCATCCTATCCCATCACGTCCCACAACAACCTCCACAATACTTACCCACAGAATAACCATGAAGGGAGTATCAACCGCAGGCAAAGCCTGGGTCTACTTTTACCGCGGCAAAGCCTGGGAGCTCGAAGACCTGCGTGGCACCGAACTCGCCGCGAAGAAGCGGTTCAAGGAGGAATCCGCCAAGCGCCTTCGCGAGCTCTACGACCAGGGCGTGCCCTTCTTCAGCAAGGCCGTTTTCCGCCATGTGCTCGACCAGCTCAACCACTGCCGGGCCAACCCTGATCCCCCCAGCCCGCACATCATCTCCATCCCGACCCTGAACGACTCCGCAGTCGAGTGCGAGCTTGAAACCGGCGTCGCCACGGAGACGGACGACAAAGACGTCGAGCTGGTTATGTACGCCCCCACCCCCTTTTTGCCCCCCGTCCTTAACTAACCCCTTTTTTTGGGTTTCCCTTCCCAGAGGACACCCCCACCTCCACTACCGCACCTTCCACCACCTGACCTCCCCCACCGACGACATCTTCTGGTTCTCCCAGACCCTCGCCTACGCGCCCACCATCCTCGAATACCCCATGGCCGCGCGACACGTCTCCACGGGGGTTATCCCGCCCCCTGACGACTCTGCCGACGCGGCGCAGGTCCGTGAAAAACTTGCCAAGGGGATTGCTGCGTGGGAGGCCAGTGCGGAGTGCGCACGCCTTCGGGGGGTGTTTGAGGCGGGGAAGATAGGGAGGGTGACCAAGATTGCTGCGTTCGCGTGCTCGACCATGGCGGTGAAGGACGATGACCGCGCAAACCCGGTCGCACAGCACGCGGCTGTTCTGATGCTGCGGGAGCTTTTTGCGCGCAGGGGCGCGGGGGAGGTGAGGTGCCTCGCGCAGGACCCGATGTATCGGCCTGCGGATGTGGAAGTGCTGCAGGAGCTGGGGGTTGAGGTGCTGGAGGACCCCAGGGGGTTCCTCGAGGTGGACGAGGAGACGGTGGTGGTGTGCGTTGCGCCGAATGTGCCAGTCAGGCAGGTGGTGGCGGATATTGCAAGGCCGGTGGCGATGGTTTGGGGAACGGTGAAAGGGGAGGTGGAGGCGAGGGAGTGGTGGGAGAGGGAACGGCCCGGGCAGGACTTGGAGGGGATGTATTCTGGCTCGTGAGTCAAGATAGGTTTGGGAGGCGGGGTTCATGGGGCGGATGCTGACTTTCTGTAGGACTGATCCGGATTCACCGAGGTTGAGGGACATGGTGGAGAAGGAGTATGTCGAGGCCTGGAGGTTTGGGGACAAGGGGCCGTTTGGGAGGCAGGCGGTTTACATTCGGCGGGCTGAGAAAGCGGAAGGGCCGAGCATGGGGAACAGGAATGCCTAAGGGTTGAGATACCTAGTTGACCGGTTCATCTTTTTAGTTGCCTTCTGGTGTTTCTAGGAGGAAGTCATCCTGATGCTTGGTGTTGGGTACCTAGGTATGATGCTCAATGCTTGTGTTTCAACGTTAGTCTTGCTCTTTGATTCCTGACTGTTTGGTGACCTTTGTTAAACGATTTGAAAGCCTAAGTTTTAGCTGCTGACGGGCGCGTGGCAAACTGGAACCACAAACGCAACTTCACGCCTGTGGTGTCATTTCCATGGTCCCGCTGGTGTTTCAACCACCACTTTTTTACACCAACATCCTGGGAGAATAGTGACGGGAGAACAGAGCCGCATGTGGCACAAATCTGCCTGTGGTATGGCTGACACTGGGTGGCTCAGGAGCCTTGGTCTTGTGGGGTGCTAGGCCGTGAGGTTGGGGGTGTTGGGGTACGAAGCCTGACATCCAGCTTGGAAAGCACCCTCTCTGGATCGAACGGCACAAGACCAGCCCCTACGAAGCCGCCCTGGATATTCCTTTCCGTCATAGAGGCAAAGAAGGCCTCACGAAATCCGCAGAGGAACTCGAGCTTGCTTACGTGGTTGATATGCGCACGCATCAAGTCCTCAACTTGGCGACCGTAGGCCCGCTTCAACGGCCCAAAGCAACCAACATCGAGTGGCTGGAGGAAGTGGGAGGATGTCACGAGCTGACCTAAGAAACAGCCACGCGGCTGCAGCTGGACGCGAGATACG
>MU855482.1:36377-52148 GCA_033296695.1 Staphylotrichum tortipilum | reverse complement strand
GAGGTCATCAAGGGAGCCGTGGATTTACCCCCTATCCTTCCTCCTGAGGATCTTATCCAGCAACATCTCACCGCTCCCGCGCGCCCCCTTGTGCTTCCCACTCTTCTCCGGCTCATCCATCACCGGCTGGTAATTCCTGTCCCTCGGCAGATCCATGCTGACAGCACCCCTCGAGAGGGGAGATGACTCTTCAGGCCCGCTGCGCCTGTACCGGGTTGCCGCGTTCAGGGTGCGCGAGAGCCCCGTCCTTCCGCCGTGTCTCTCCTTGGACGAGGACGGTCCCTCGTCGCTCACACTGCGCCTGTGGTCTTGTCCCCCGCTCTTTTCTCTCTTGCTGTGACGGTGGTGGACGAGCCCGTGCATGAAGCGGTGGGCAAAGTTCTTGGCCTCGCTGCTCCCCCGCTTGTCGTCGTCGCCGTCTTCGTCGTCCGAGTCTGTCTCAAAGACGGAGATGCGTGGCGGCGAGGGGGAGCGTTCGGTCGGCAGTGGTGGGAGGGGTCGATCACAGATGCTGGCTGGCGTGGGCGGCATGTTGTGATAGTCGGATGCCTGTGCCGAGATTTGCGCCTTGGCCACATTTGCGAGTGATGGGGTTGACCGGGTCATGATCTTGGACAACGAAGGCCCCCTCAGATTGGCCTGCGAAAGGGAGCGCTTGTTGGGTTTGACAGGGGATCTCGGGGCCTCGGACGAGGACGACGAGTAACGCTGTGAGGCTGGGGGGCTCGGCCCGGGGCTGCGGCAGAGCAGTGGTATCGAATCCGATGAACTTGCCGTGATGAAACCGTGCCCAGAGCAAGTCGTTGTGACCGTCGAAGACCTTCCCCGAGAGACTGGCATGGTGCTGCTTGTCCCACCCGGCAGAGGATTCTCGGGTAGGTGGATGGGCGAGAAACCGGGAGAGATCGGCGAGGGTTCCAGCCCCGGTAGCCGAGGGGTGCGAGGTATTTGTAGAGGCGGGGGGAGGAGCTTGTGAGAAACATCTGGTGGGGGGAAGAGGGAATACGAAACTTTCGGTGGTGGCTTCGGGGCGTGGACTGGTTGTTGCTCTGGACGACACGACCGCACCACCGCTGGGGCGTCTTGGCCGCTTTGGCCTCCTGGGCCGGATGAGCCGCGCGTCGTCGGTGGCTTCTCCTGCGACACGGCAGGTTCGTTGTGGAAGCCAGTCCTGCGGGCTTCGCCCGGTGAGTTGATCAGGGCCGGGTAGTCTGGCGTCGTCTCCTGGTGCTTCTTTGCGTGCCAGGACTCCCACAGGTCTAACCCTGAAGCACAGGGCTGGCCGTCATCCCCAGCCGACACATCCGATGCGCGGTCGTTTACCGTGGGGACAGACGAGGTATCGGAACCCCGGGAATCCCGATCGGCTGGCTGTTGCACTCTCCAGTACCGGTGGGCCAGGCCGGAACGGGGGTATGAAAAGTTGGCGACGCGTTGCTTTGGGGCAGGTTGCTCTGGCAGTGGCTGGCAGTGGGTGTCAGGCACCCCTGAGCGGTTCTCCAGCTCGGGTTGGTTCACCAACCACATGGTGGTGGAGCATGAACCAAGGCTGGAGGGAAAGAAACGAAAAAGGATAATGTAGCCTGAGGAGGCGTTGGTAGCAGAATAGAATGGAAAACGAGTGGAAGTGAAAGAGACGTTGGCAAGCTTTGCTCACTAGGTCGAGGTAATGGCGGGGGCGGGGGCAGGGGATCGGATGATATATGCCTCCCAGCGGTAGGTTGTCATCGAGCTTCCAGCCTCGCGGGTTGGGTGCGGGGGGCAAACCCGCAGGGCATGGGCCACTCGGTGATCGGCGATCGGATGGGAGAGGGGTAACAAACGCGAGGGATGGAGGGAAGTCATCAAGGAATGCCTCAATGGCTGCGCTTGTCTTGAAAAATACCCATGCCAGTGTGAGGAGGGGGGAGGGGGGGAAGGCAGGGCGGAGGGGAGGTGTGGGGAGGACTCCTCGGCACAGCCCTCTGGTACGTGGAGAGGGAGAAGCATCTGGCAACAACGGTGCGTACTGTGTACGCCATCGCCATGCTCTGATGATTGAGCGGCCGGGCTGTGGAAAACCAGGCATGCACGCGGCATGCAGGCGAGGTACCACAGTACACCAAGCCGCAGCCCAGCCAGCGCTCGGACGTTGGCCGGACAGACGACGGTGTATGACGTACTGTGTTGTGGGCGCGAGGACGTAAGAGGCCGCCGCAAAACAACGACCGAGATCCACGGAACATGCCGCACTGTTGTCCGCCCACCGAGGTCGATGCGTTGAGGGACAGAGAACAGGAGCCATGGCGAGATGGGACTGCCGAAACCACTGCGAGGCCAAACAGCGGCGCCCCGGACCAGGCCCATTCCTAGTCCAGCTCGTCGCCTTCCCAAACCGTGGGGTAAGGGCCGTTTCGCCGTGCCAGGACAGGACGCGGAGGGACGGCGATCCCCAGGCAAGCGCCTAGCAAGACCGTTTCTTCGCAGGCAGGGGAGGGGCGAGAAACACAGCGCACCAGCCCCAGACGGACCTGGGTGCGAAGGGAGGGGGCGGGGGCACCCATGACTCCCAGTGGCTGTTGTTTGTTAGCCAGTGCCATGCCAGCGAGAATCAGCAAACAAGAACGAGGGTGAGGACCCAGCGGGGAAGTGGAGGGGAGGCCAGCCAGGAGGCGGAGGTGGGAGAGGGAGGAGGACGAGGAAGAGATGGTCAATGTCACTGACAGGCCGAGACACTGAGACACTGCGCATCTCAGCCAGGCAGGACGGCCGCGAACCTACTTGACTCCCCCTGGGTCGCCAGGAGTCCCTTGCGATCCGGGCTCACGCCCTCTCCACCCCTCGCGGGGTTGATCTCCCGGGCCCTTGCACTAAAGCTTCATCCATGGAGTTCATGGAGTTGCTTGGGAACTTGTCGCCAATCGGAACGCGCCGGCGTGGTGTGACAGCCTGCAACACTGTTCGACTAGTGGCAGCGTAGGGCAGGCAGCTGGGGGCGGGGCCTCGGAGCCGTTGAACCATCAGAATTGCACCCCGCCGTGTGAATCAACCAACGTCGTGGAGAGGCTGGATGGAGCTGAGGAGGTTGGGGCTGGAGGAGAGCAGAGCGCGGATGAGGGAGTGGAAACGCAGCGCAGAAAACAACAAGAACGGGCGAGGCTGCAACTATCCCCCAGCCAGGGCCCAGAGTTGCTGCCTGCTGCCTGCTGCTGCTTGTCACAACAATTTTGTTCAAACCAGAGAATTGTGCTGCAGGAAAAAGGAGCAACAATCACAGGCCTTGGAGCTGAGCGCCGGGTTCTCCCCTGCTGCTGGCAGGAGCGGAGCCTCTCTGTGCCCCGTGCTCCCCCAGCAGGCCACCACTGAGCGCCGTTCCTTCCCATCGGAATGCCGGGTGGAGCCCTGGGGGTTATGGTGGTGCGGTTAGGGCTGACTTCAGACGCAACTGCCGGAAGGGGGCCCCTTTCTGGGCTGAATTCCGATTTGGGGCAGGCACACCGTTGTGTCGGTTTCCTAAACGAGCCACGATGGGGTCCTTCCTGGATTTCAGGTTGACGGGTCTCCGCATGCGCAAGTTGCCGATGATGGGTCTCATGATGGTTGAACTCGCGACTCCGCCTGCTCCTCCTATCATCGTATGCCTGTCAGCCCCAGCATGTTTTGCTTCCGACAAGTCTCCAAAACACTCCGTCCCAGGCACAACACCACGACTCCTCCCAAGAACACTGTGTGTTCCACCTTGCTGCAAGTCGACCTGCAAGGCAGCGCACACAGACGAGGCCAGTTCATGCATCATAAGGTGTTCGCCTGCAAGACGCAAAAGCAACTCCGTCGCAATCCCTCGCATACACAGTAGGCACAGAAGCACAACATGTCTGTACAGCATACACGACCTGGCAACCACTTTCTGAAACGCCAATGTTGGCTGGCATCCCCGGCACCCACTCCCAATGGTGTGTTACCCAAGCATGTGTTCGATTCAAGGAGAGAAAAAAAGACACACCCCACCTACATAGGTACAACGGAGCGCTGTGTAACCCATGACAACAGCAGGCAGCCCACCCCGCCGGATCGAAACTCGCCCCGTCCCCCTGGAAAGCAAGCGTGCCACCGAGAGCTCCTCGTGCGACGCATGACTGGTCGGCGAAACCGTGTCAACTCAGCTTTCTGCTGTCGGGACCCGATCTCGCCTGCCTTGTCGAGGCTTGTGATCCGCCATGTGCAGCCGTTGTCGTTGCTGTCGTCGTCCTCGTCGTCTTGCTGCTGTTCGAGACTAATTTCCGTGGGCCGAAGACTTCGGTGACGGTCCTTCAAGCCGATTTTCTCGTGTCAAATCTCCCGCGGCAGAGTTGCTAATGGCATCCTCCCACAGCGGCGTCGAACACTTCTGCCCGCGGACGTCCGTAGCCCCGAAACCCGATCGGCCACCTGTGCTGCCAGCCAGACTCTCCCACCGGTGAGAGAGGCCGCCGCAGCCACAGATGGTATCTTCACCCGGAGCTCGTGACTGCTCTGCGCCGCTCGGTGGCTTGCTGTTACGGGACACGTCCCCCACCACCCGTGTCCGGAGACAGAGACGGATAGGGCCGAATTGATTCCCGTTGTGCTGGGAGGCCGCCCGGCAACCAGAGCGCTGGGACTGTGGCGGCGATGATGGACGGGAGCCACCTCGGCCGTGTTCGGCGTGTAGCCGAAACAGGCAATTCGTGTTGTCTTTCGGTGAGAATGGCATCGCCGTCTGGCGACCGAGCCCAGGCTGAGCATGCCGGCTATGGGAGAGTTGATGGATTACTGAACGCCAACAAACGACCCAGGCAGGCAATAACACCATGATTCCGGGTTGACGGTTCCGGGTGCGGCGTTGACAACACACACCGGATTCTGTAGGGAACCCCGGAGATCCAGTAGGTGTTCGAGGGGATCGGCCATGCCGTGGTATCTGTGGTGAAGACGGTGTACCCAACGGCTTCCAAGCTTCCAAGTTTGACGCCGCCAGGATAAGAGCGTGGGTGGGTGGTCGTACTGTGGAGGTGTCGAATGGCTCATCAATGCAGTCTTCGACGAGCCAGCTGAGTTGCCGGGGTCGGCATCGCCCAACGCCAACCTCCGCCTAAGGCATCAACAACAACCAAGTTGGTGCATGCTTCGCGACATCGGAGGACTTCTGGGACGATTCCGTGCGCCCGGTTAGCCAAAGTTGAGCATCATGACGAACCACATCCCCGGGCCTGATCAAGCTCACCGAGCTGCCAACCACATCAGCCAACCATCCGATGTCTTGACAGAAAGCAGGTTCCAATTCTCGTGACACCGGCGCAGAGTCGGCGTTATTCTCCCAGCCCGAGTGCCTGATACCGGCGCCTGGGACAGACACTGGCTGTGCACCCCGAGATTGTATACGCTCTGTCAGGGGTAACGCCAACGGACCCGAGAGACGACCAAGGCCCAGGCGTGTCGGCTGCTAGAGGGTACTAGTCCCGACTGGCTCAGGCGAGGTTCATATCTCGTCTCACGAGAGTGACAGGTTGGTATTTCTCCGATGGTGGTAGGAGGTTTGGTGGCAGCATGTGATTCCGAGTTTTCTGAGCTCCACGGCGGCGGATAGCAACAGCTACTTGGACTGGGAGCTGGAGGTGTCCCTTGAACCGGACAAGAAGCATGGCGCCCCAGTAGATTCTACAAACTGTGTAGTCCACCGCGAGCGACAAAAAGGAGTGTCGGCGCTCATGATGACTGACCAACATGGTCATCGGCCAAGCTCCTGACCCAAGCCGGCCATGGCCGAGGCAGCCCACACAGGAGAACGCTTGGTCCAGAGGCATCGCGCCCGCCGTCGGGCGTTGATATCCTGGGAAAGACAGTGACGATTTCGACGGCTAGCCATTTCGGGCCATTATTCTTCAAAGTCTCGGACTTTGGGGGTGGTGGGGAGAGCGTGTTAGCGGCGGCTCGGAAATTTCGAGATTGCTCCTCCTCTTCAACCTTTTCCCACCTTCCAGAAACAGCCCGCGTGGTGGGCTCGGGGTGGGACCGTCGGGCGCGAAGAGCAAGCGAGTGAGACGCGAACTTCGAGTTTGACTCGTGAAAACCGAGATTCCGTGAAGCTGAGAGGGCCTCAACTTGCCCATCCGAACTCCCCTCAACCTGCCCATCTGAACTCCCCTCAACCTGCCCATCCGAACTCCCCTCAACCTGCCCATCCGAACTCCCTTCACTTGGGCCATGCCTGCGTGCCGTGACACGGCTGCTGTGCCTCGTTTCTGCATCGCTCCCTCGACGCGCGGTGTGAGCAGCCCGCGCGAGGCGTCTCTTCTGCCGCAGCGCAGCCCTATAAAACCCAACGGCTCAATCGTCCGCCTGATATCGGGACGTCGTTGAGGGTAGGCGGGGTTTACTTTTAGCCGCCTGTGTCCGAAAGGTTGAGATGCCGAGATCGTGTGGGGGTTCTTCGTTTTCGTTTCCTTGACCAGTCCGGATTTCGTTTCGTCGATCGCGTTGGCCACTTTTGTTTTGCCCGTTTTGCCCGTTCTTCATCTCCCGTCCGGACCGGACCGGTGTTTCGAGGACTGGAGCGGCAGCTCGGTGAGTCCGTCCAGCTTTCTGGTGTCAGGCCTCTGTTTCGGATCGTGTGGGGGCGCCAGAGCAACGAGCTTAATTCGACGAGGGTGGCTCTGGGGCCGCTGATTGGCTGGGACACCGATGGCTCCATCCGTATGTAGATCGGGCCCGACCCGCTCTGCCGCTTGCTCCCACACCTTGGCTCACCTTTCCTTTCCGTGCTTCCGAAATCGCCGGGGGAATTGCTTGTCTCGGCTGCAAATCGGGTTTTTACTTTTGCTAGCTTCGGACGCGAGGCAGGATTTGACGCATTGCATCGCATCGCCATCACGGGTTTCGCGTGGAGCGGATGGATGGAGCCTGATGGAGCCCGATGGGGCCCGAGCAAGCACGTTCCTCCTTGGCCATGGCGACGCGCCAAGTCTGGCAGCAATTGGGCGGGCCTGTTGTTGGCAGCTCAGAGCTGCAGGCGAGGTTCACAGCTGAAGGGTCCTCCCCTCCTGGGCAAAAACACTACGACCAGGGCGGGCACAAAAGAGGGTGTGCACCCCTTGTCGGAACCGCCCTATCGGGATCGCTGGGTCCCTGAGGCTGAGCTGCGATTGGCAGGATAGGGACCCTTAGTTTCGTCACTTTATGTACTGCCAACGCAGAGCTTCCATCCTTCCCCTCCATCCATCTCCTCTTCCTCCTCACAGGCCCAACCTCCTCGTATCGTTCGCGGGGCAGCGCTGTGTTGGTGCTGCCCTGGTAGGTCCTCGACCGCGGCGGCGGGCAATCCGAGGGATGGTATTGGGTTTAGGGGCCTGCCTTGTCTGCTCAACCAGGGAGAGCAACGCATGGCGGTTCTGTGGATGGAAGGAGAGTGGTGGTTGGTTGGACCGGTCGTCTTGGGGTAAGGCTGGCAGGAAACAAGGCCGACATGGTTGATGATAAAGCAGCCCCAACTCGCAAGCTCAGGCGGTTCTTGCGGTGTCGTTGAGAGCGGTAGAGGACGCAGCCAGGTGCAGTAGCTGCGGCGTCGGTGAGGCCCTGACTTGCATGCGGCATGGCATAGCATGGCTGACCTTGCCCTACGTACCCTCCTTCATCGCCCTCCCTCCTTTATGTGCGATTTGCATCCCCGCAGGCTATGAAGATAGATAGGGCACACACTCGCCGCCATCAATATCCACAATATCGAACGCTGCCTCCATCAAGCCTGACCCTTCAATTGAACCCCCGTGTCCTGTCCAGAGCGTGTTTTGACCGCGATAACAGATCCAGTTTGCCAGACGCCCAAGAAGCCACTCAACCAGGCCCCTTCTGGTCTGTGCGCCTGCTAGCGGCCCCCTCCCCCTGGCCCAAGCAGCAGCGGTCAATCTTGCTCGTGGATCTCTAGGCCATCTGCTGTTGCTTCCCAGCTTGCTTGCTGTCGCCAAAAACCAAGCTCCATCACGCATCCAACCTGTTGCGCGCGCCAGCAGATTGAACCCTCGTTTCGAGCCATTGGAACCCCAGCATGCCCTGTCCCAGCAGCCAGGCCCTCAGCTTCCACAGTCACTCCTTTTGCGCCTCGCATTAATTCCAGTCGTCTCGCACTTGGCCGCGCGAGACGGTCGGGCAGCAGCCAGAGCCAGCGCCAGAGCAAGCCAAAGTCGCGACTCATCGATCCATCCCAGGAATCTACTGATGCGACAAGCAACCCGACAGCCTCACTCTCTTGTCGCAGGACTCGACAAGACCAGGCGCTAGATGCCCTGATGACGCACAACCAGTCACTCCTTTTCTTTCATTGGGATTTTGTGGCGGAGCTGCCAGCAACCTGACTGCTGCTACCGCCGCGCCCATCCGACGAAGCGATTTTTGGCTGCCAGCCACGCGCTTTTTGAGAAACCCGCCTCCCGCATTTCCATCCGCCGCACCACCACCACGCACACCACGCGCCCACACACAGCACCCACCCACCGACCGACGCAGCACCCACTCACCCCAACCACGCCGAGTGCCCCCGTGCTGTGCACTGCGCCCGAGAACAGGCTTCTCTCTCTTCCCTCCCCTTCTTCCATTCTTTCCGACCGACCGTGTCCCTTTCCTTTGCGCTGAGGAAAACCACGGGAAGCTCCCCTCCTTTGCATACCCACCCCAGTCTCAAGGGTACGTGATCGATCCCCACCCTCACACTCGCCCTCACCGCGTCCACGCAACAACACCATCTAACCCTGTCGCCCGCCCTCCTACCAGCAGCAGCACACCGTTGTGCATACCACCCACCACCCAACTTGTCCACAGCTGGCCCACGTCACCACTGCGCGTGGTGACCGTTCGCCTTGTCGGCCGTACCGTCTTCCGCTGGTGTCCTGGGAGACCTTGCTGCTGGCAGTCAAGAAGCGTCGTCTCCTCGTATCCCCAGCGAGCTGCACGACTCCCCCGCAACCCCGGTCCAATACCTCCTGCGGCGGACGCCCCCTCGCCGGCAAGACACCGGATCCCCCAGACCGGACGACAGATCCCTCACCCCGTCGTCTCACCGCACCCTCCGTCGGACCCCCCGCTTCTCGCCCTCGCCCTCGCCGAGCCCCCACCCGCCCCAGACACCCACACCGCGCCGGATCCACCTCGAGGCCGCTACCCTTGGCTTCAGCCCGCGGCCCCTATTCTCGGGGAGCCCCTCGCGCCCTGCGCCCGCCGAGCACGCCTTCAATTCCTTCCGCCGCCAGCTCTCGCAGGAGCTCAGCGACAGCCCCGAAGAGGCGCCCACTGCCCTCTCTCCGGCCTTCCGCACCGCCCACCGCACTCCCTCGGCGACCGCCCTCCGCCTCTCCAAGCACACCAAGAGCGCCATCCTCTGGGCCCTCGAGGAAGCCCTTCGCCAGCCACATCCTTTCTCCCCGGACCTCGTCGAGGAAAACGCTTCAATGGCGGACCTTCTTGGCGGCGGCACCGGCCCTGCCACAACCAATGGCCATGGCGCCTCGTCAACCCGGCCCACTGCGCCCGCTAGCCAGACCGGTTCCCCGCAGCAGATAATCCGCGGTCCTCGCGTCATCATGCGCGAGCGGGCAGAGCGCGAGGCCCGCCAGAAAGCTGAGCGGGAGCAGATGGAGCGTGCCCGCGCCGATGAGGAGGCTCGCTTGCTCGAGGAGACCCAACGCCGCATCGCGGAACAGCATAGACAACAGACTTCGGGCCCCGTCTCGGCCGGCGACTTCTCCACAGACCCGGCCGCCCAGCGCCGCCAGCAACGCGCGCAGGAGTCGGCCGCCCAGGCGCCATTGCGCGGCCCGACCCTGGCAAACCCTGGCTCCTCCATGCAACAGCAGCCGGCCGCAGTGCCGCCGCTCCGCCCGACCCGAGTCCCGGCGACGGCAACAGCCCCGGCGCCGCAAGCCTTGACAACCTCGGTCGCCCGGCCCGGAATCAATGCCCCGGCGCCGGTCCAGACGGGCGAGTCGTCATCCCAAGGCCTGGGCGCCGCATCGCGGATTAAGAATTCGTTCCCCCACGCCTTCGAGCGCTGGGAAGCCCTCTCGGCCCACTGGGAAGGCATGACGAGCTTTTGGCTGCGGAGGCTCCAGGAGAACACGGACGAGGCGGAGCGCAACCCGATCAGCACCCAGTTGTCTCGGCAGGTAGCTGATCTTTCGGCCGCAGGCGCCAACCTGTTCCATGCCGTCGTCGAGCTGCAGCGGCTCCGCGCCAGCTCCGAGCGCAAGTTCCAGCGCTGGTTTTTCGAGACCCGCGCCGAGCTCGAGCGCCACCAGGAGGTCAATGCGATGCTGGAGGCCCAGATGGAGCAGGAGCGGCAAGCGCGAGCCGACTCGGTGCGCGGCGCTGCGCAGCACGAGGCCGAGAACATCAAGCTCCAGAAGCTGGTGACCGAAATGAAGCGCGAACTGCTCATCTCCAAGGAGGAAGCGCGCCGCGCCTGGGAAGAGCTGGGCCGCCGCGAGCAACAGGAGCGCGACCACACCGTGTCGCTCCAGCAAGGCCACCCGACCATCGTCGGCGGTGTGCAAGTCGTCCCGATGGCGCATAGCGTGCCGAGCCGCGCCACAAGCCGGCACACCCGATCGCAGAGCCAAACCGCCGACACCTCGGAGTACGTCGCCGCCCAAGGGGCTCCATACCCGTCATACTCGCATGGCTCGGGCGTTGCCGCCGCGCCGCCCGCACCAGCCTCGACCGGCAGCCAGAGCGCCGCCGGGTACTACCAGCAGCCCGAGGGTGCAGGCCCTGATATGGGCGACTATGGTGCTGGCGGCTCCGAGGCGGGCTATAGCGAGGGCGAATACATGATCGATGCGCGAGGGAACTTCATGCGGGACGAGCACGGCAACAAGATTCCCTTCCACAGCCCTTCAGCGTCACCCAGCCGAGCGCGGAGGTCTGACGCCGGCGCTGCTGAGGACTATGACAACCCGGCCGCACAGGTGCCCACCAGCTACCCGCCGTCCAGCTCGCACTGGGCCGGCGCCTACACGGGCCAGCCCGAGTACTCGGGCCAGGGATACGCGGCGCCCGGCTGGGAAACGCTGCCCCGGCACCACCACCCCACCCGGCTGAGCGATGTCATTGAGGAGGACGAGCGGAGCCGCACCTCGGTGAGCCAAGTGAGCCGTGCCTGAACAGGCGCTTGACTGCTCGGGCTTGATCACTGGCGCACCAACCGGTTCAGCACGACAGAACATACAAAGGGAACAAGGGTGCATCACGACTTACCTCTCGTCTCGTCTGCTTAGACCTTTTCCTGGCTTGACGGATCAAGGTATTGCGGCTTCTCGGATTGCATAGCGTGTCATGGGGCGGCGGCGGCGGCGGTTAGGGGCCGGCTTGCATTTGTTTGGCATTGTTTTTGGCATGGGATTGGGATTTTCTTTTCGAGCACCTCGGCACCGCAGCGCCTTGCTGTCCGGTCGGCCATCGCCATTGAGGTTTCTCCAGAAATCTGGACGGCCTCCCGGCCGGTGGCATTGGTGTTTGCTTCTGCTTTTCTCTGCGGCCGAACCAACAACAACAACAACAACAGCAAAGGCATCGTGAATAGTCTCGACAACACACACCACGGACGGACGACATACCTGCGACCTGGACGGCATTTGGTGTTTTTTTTCCCACTCGCGCGATTTCTCCCTTTCAATCTGTTGCTCTCTCTTTCGGCGTGGCGTTTTCACATAAGAAAAGGGGTCGGTTTCGAGGATGCATCCAGTTCATTGTCTTTTTTTTCTTACCTCTCTTTGTTTTTACCAACCCTCCGCGTTTCTAATCCCCTCTCCCCATCGCCGTCAGCTGCTGGCATCAAGCCCTTTCCCCCCTCTCCACCCCGGGGAGGTAGAGGAAGGAAGGGCGCTTCATGACCGAGACCGCGATGGGGAAAGAAACGGCCAGGGGAAGAAGCTTTTCCCATTTTGAGATTGTTGTTGCTTTTGTCGGGGGAGATGAGGTTTGGTGGCCACGACGACGGACGGACGGGAAAGAAGGAATGCTTGTTTTCATGAATGACTCAGCACGCAACGGGATAGACGACGACGACATCAGCACGGCACGGGCACATGGCATGTGGCATGTCCTCTTAACTTTTTTCACTTGTTGTTGGGAACGTCACGATCAGGCGGGTTTGTTTCTCCTGATATTCTCTGAGGTGCTGGCTCTGGGATGGCTGGTTGGGTCGGGGTTCTTTTCTCTGAGGCGAGGCGTTGCTAGGGGTTTGGAGGAAGTGGTGGGTTAATCGTAATGTGGAGGACTGATGGGGGTGGGAAAGCAACGCTGAGCTGTGGATGGGAGGGGAGCCGCGCCTGGACTTGCTTAATGACAAGCTTTTTGGGGCCAGCGCTGAAAGGGACTGGGGGGGGACGGCCCGTCTGTTTGTACTTGTAAAGAACCTGATGGAATGAATGGAAATGATTTGGTCATGTGCACATTTTATACGTTGGTTGCGGAGAGGTCGGGGGGTTGTTCGAGTCAGGATGGCTTATGCATGGCATCGTGGGGTGTATCGTCTGAACATGGCGGGCTGGGATGTGGTTGTTGCTTGAGTAAGTGCCCAAGTGGGCGGGCTTATCGACGGCCCCTGTTCATCCGGTGACTTCCGCTGTGGGGCAGGCGTTGAGCCCCTGTAGATCCGTCTGGTTTCATGGGGTCAACACCCCTCGTCACTCATCCATCGTCTACATCCAACCTCCTATCTCTCTCTGTTTTCTTTCACAAACCGGGATTTGTGTTGTCAACTACTCCGAGCCAGGCTTATCCTGTTGTTTGTGCAGCCAACTCAACACTCGGAAAAGGACCTGGAAAGGCCCGGGGAAGGAGGTAGAGCAGCTGGTGGAAAGAAGGACCATCGAGATGGTGGGTGTTGTGGCTCCTGTTGTTTACAGGTTTGTACCCCGCCCTTTTGTGCCACTTCCAATGATTACAGAGCTAGACTGCTGACCGTCGTTTCAGGAGATGTCTCTCACATGTTGTTGGGCCACTTTCGCGCCCGTCGGTAGCTGCGGCTGCTCTCTCGGCTTCCCATGCCGCTGGTCGCTTGTGGGGCTTCTCCAGCTCCGCTGCTGATGCCAGGCGGCGTCGAGTCGACGATGGCCTGGTGAAGATGCCGACGCATTCGAGGGCTTTCCGAAGCGATGCGCGCTCAACCGGGCGGAAGCCACCCCCCTCATTCGCCTTCGAGTCCGTCTCCCCTCCCCTCCCCAAATCTCCAAACCCACCCCCCCTAACACCCCCCAGCATCGACGGCGTCCTCCTGCACGTCTCCAAGCCCATCCCCGGCGCCTCCGACACCCTGCGCTTCCTCCAGGCCTCGGGCATCCCCTTCATCCTGCTCACCAACGGCGGCGGCAAGCCCGAGGCGGAGCGCGTGCGTGACCTGAGCGAGCGCCTCGGCGTGCCGCTGTCGACGGACAACTTCATCCAGTCGCACACCCCCTTCCAGGAGCTGCTCAAAGGCCCGGGGAGTTTGCGGGACAAGACGGTCCTGGTGACGGGGTCCGACTATGAGAAGTGCCGCGCGATCTTCGAGGGGTACGGCTTCCGCACCGTCCTCACCCCGGCCGATATCTACGCGGCCGACCCGACCATCTTCCCCTTCCAGCCCCCGCCGCAAACAACCCTCTCCCACGCCCGCCCCCTCCCGGCCCCGCTCTACCACCCCTCCTCAACCCTGCCTCTCACCTCCCACCTCAAAATCGACGCCGTCTTCACCCTCAATGACCCCCGCGACTGGGCCCTCGACCTGCAGCTCCTGACCGACCTGCTCCTCTCCCACGGCGGCTACCTCGGCACCTATTCCCAGCACAACGGCCCCGCCAGCACCACCACCACCAGTAGTACCTCCGGCGTGGCCGCCAAGAGATGCCTTGGCTGGCAACGAGACGGCCAACCCCCCCTCTACTTTAGCAACGCCGACCTGCTCTGGAGCGCGCTCCACCCGCTGCCGCGGCTGGGGCAGGGCGCGTTCCAGGCCGCGCTGGCGGGGGTGTGGGCGCGGATCACGGGCGGTCAGGCTGAGTTGGAGAGGAAGTGCATTGGGAAACCGTATGCGGAGACGTATCGGTTTGCGGAGGGGGTTTTGGCGCGTGCTGCGGAGGGGGAGGGGAGGAAACTGGGGAGGGTGTATATGGTGGGGGATAACCCGGAGAGTGATATCGCCGGGGCGAATGGGTTTGTTAGTGAATGGGGCGCGGAGTGGGTGTCGGTGTTGGTGAGGACGGGGGTGTGGAAGGAGGGAAGGGGAGGGAAGCTGGAAGGGGTGTTTGAGCCGAGGGAGGTGGTGGATGATGTTAAGGCTGCGGTTGAGTGGGCTGTGGAGAGGGAGGTGCGGGGGAAGATTGAGTGAGGAGGATGGGATGGAGGGGGTTTGGGGTTGGGGATAGGGTGGGTGTTGATGTTTGTATTGTAGCCGGTCGATATGGGCTTGACGTGCTTAGGGAGAGCCGATGAGCGGGGAGCATGTTTGGAGTTGTTCAGTTCAAGAATTTAATTCAGAAATATCTCGATGGGGTCGGCCATGTCATTACGCAATCCGTTGTTTCAGTGTAGACTCGGGATCGATACGGCTGAAGCAGACGTCGAGAACGGCAGTCGTCTTGGTGATGCAGGCTTCCGAGACGGATTGGACGTCCCGTGCATGCCAACATCTATCAGAACCTCGGCCCTAGCCTTCAACAATCTCATTGGCTCGGTGGTCTAGTGGTATGATTCTCGCTTAGGGTTCACCCGAAAGCAAAATTGCGAGAGGTCCCGGGTTCAATCCCCGGCCGAGCCCTATCTTTTTCACCTTTTGCCCAAATCCCCCACCCCTTTTGCTGCTCAACGTCTCACAACCTCAAGCAACACATCCAAACCGCCAGGCCTAGAACCGCCACCTACCACCGTCCCTCTTTTACCTTCCCGATCACGTTCCACAGCCCTGAAGATGACCTAAACCCCTTTTCTGCATGTGCTCCCCCGCTAGCCAACCCCCAAGCTGCTGCCAGTCTCTATCTAGATGACGTACCTACCTCCCACCCCAAAGCTCACGATTGTCTACGCAAGTCTAGACCTCCCCTCCTCCCCGGTTGTCCACTCCGCCCAATATGACATCACTCACCACCAACAGCCACTTCACAGCAACCCCGGGCGTTGGCCTCACTCATCATGTCGTGTGCGTGACATGCCAGCCAGCGAGCAGTGTGTGTGCAGTGTGCAGTGAGTGAGGATCAGCTTTGTTAATATAAGCGGGCAGCGCCAACGTGACTCGGCGGGAGGGAGCACAAGGTATATTACCATCCACCCAGTCACTCCGTTTAGACATGGCTGCAGAGCTGATGCTGTCGCTCGCCGTTTTGTGGGCGGGTACGGGAGCTCATGGATGCGGAGAGCCGACGGCGCCACAGCGGGCGGGGAGATACGACCCTTTCTTTCTTTTCTTTTGGGGGTTTGTGTTCCCGTCCGGGATGAGATGGTGCAGGTAATTCTCCGGGGGGCGTGCTTCGGTCCCGGGTTGCGTGGGGAGGCGGGCAATGAACCGTGGGAGATGGACCACGGGTTTTGATGGGAAGCCAAGGCAAGCCAACCCTTTTTTTTTTTCTCTTTACCCTTCTCTGTGTCGCTCGCTCGCTCGTCTCCCTGATTCCGACGGCAACGGGCGTCCGTCCGTGGTGTGCGGTGGTAGCGGGCCAATCTATTCGCAAATAGCCGGGAAGGACGCCTCAATTTATGCGGGTGCTATTTTCGTGGGGCCGTGTGGCTGGCCGGCCCCCCCCCCCCCCCCCCCCC
>MU855482.1:4949-36367 GCA_033296695.1 Staphylotrichum tortipilum | reverse complement strand
CCGTCTTCCCGTTTCACGTCCGGGCGCTGCTTGGCAAGTCCGCGGCCGGGAAGCTGGGACGGACGGGGCTGCACGTTTGTGGGTTGGTGGTGATGGTGGTTGTGATGCGCTGCTCTCGTGACAGGGAGGGGATGGATGGTTGGCTGTCTTCCATGTCTGTCAGACTGGACTGGGCCAGACCAGACCGCTGCTCCATCCGGGGGCGGGGAATCCAAGCAGGCGGGACGGACAGCATGTCTCTCGGTCGATCGGTCGGGGATGATTGCACGTGTGCAGCAGGGTGGCATGCTGCTGTTGGTGCTTGTTTGACAGGGTCAACGGTCCCCTTTCCCCTCCTCTTACTCGCTCCCCTTCCCCCCCCCGTTGCGGGACCTCGCGGGGGAGGGGGCTATACTCGTACAGACGGGACTATATCGAAAGGCTCCCGGGTTCTGGAGAAGGAGCCGCAGCGGCGGGCTGGCGCCTTTACTTTACAGACGAGAAGTTGCTGCGAGATTTCCGACAGTTGTCGGACCGAAAAGATATTATGAGGAAAAAGTCGAGGAGCGTCGGGTGTGTCTGTCGTTGAGCAATGCGCCGAGCGAGCAGGTGAGCCGAGAGAGTCGAGTGGTAAAGCTAGCAGTTAGTCGAGTGATGAGGCAGAGCCGAGTACCACAGGCGATGCCCCTTTGTGGCTGGTCTGTACGCCGTCGAGGTGCAGCGCACACAGTCAGAGGTGGTTGATGAAGGAGTGAGGGTTCAAGCCCCGTGTGACTCGGCAAACTCGATAAGTCGACGATTCGTCGAGCTTGGGCCGCCGGCGTCGCATTGAGCGGTCTTGGCCGCAGCGCAGCTCACCGTTGATTCTCGGAGGAGGGGCTGAGAAGGGACGAGAAGAGAAGCCACGGGACGGGGTGTGGTTCTTTTCGGCAAGCAGCTCACGAGGAGCCTGAGGAGCGACGAGGGCACAGACGATGAGGGAGGCCGTGGGCTGGGCTCGTTGGGGGTTTCAAGATGCGAGCCAGGAGCCAGGAGCCAGATCGCCTCCATCGGGAAGTCGGCTCGTGGTTTTTTCCACCGCGCTGGTCGGGCAGGCTCTCAGCCTCCTGCAATATCTGGACACCTCGCTGGTTTCCGTGCTTTATGGGTGCGTTGCTTGGAGCAATTTACTTGGTTCGCTGGTGGGTTTGGGAGCTCGCAGACTCCGTTACGTAAACGGTGGCCCTTCTGCCCTGTCTCGGCTTTTCCGTTCAGGCAAACCCCAGATCTTGGCTCCGACCATCGTCGAAAGGCACAAGCGACCAGTTACCAATTCGGCCAAGCCCCGGCTCTTTTCGCCCCACAGACTCACAGACGGCTGTCTTTCGGAGACTGGAGAGTTGAGGGCTGGAGAGGGAGAGGAAAGACGCCCACGATCCACCCCAGCTCGGGCGTGTCGACGATTCCAGCACTCGTCCCGGGCTTGGCCTTGGGGGTCACCTGGAAGCAGGGCCTCTCTTTCTGCATCTCGGTTCGGTCGAGCTCGGTCGCGAATGTGTGCCGTGGGGACAGACAGGGACAGACAGACACGCAGACGGGGACGGCCGACGATAAGATGCATCAAGCATCCAGGGTTCTTCTGCCTCCGATATGGAATAGCTCGCCTCATGCGCTGCGAGGAGCTGAGCGCCGCCTTGCCATTGGACGCAACCTTGGGCCGCCCGCCCACTCCACAACACCCGGCCAAGTCCCGGCCTTGGTGGCGACCGCAGGTTCCGTATTCTCTGCGTGTGCCTGTTCTGTTCTGGCTGTAGTGTGTGGGTGGTGGCTGTTCCTCGTGTTGCATGTGGTGGAAGCGTTTTTGGCCAGCCGTTTTGCGCGATACGGACGGTTCATCCGTACCCTGCAGCCACCAACGGGACCCTTGACACCCAAAACCCTCGGCCCTCAGCCATCGAAGAGAAAAACAGACTGTCGACGCCAGCAGCAAGAAGTATCTACACAGTAACTGCGGGCTCCCCCCTTCATGTGGAACAAGGCGGCGATCCCTTCCATGCAGCGGCGCACCCAAGACGGGTCCTTATCACACCATCGCGGGATGCATCGAGATAACTTCCCACTCCTCCTCCACTCCTCCACTCCTCCACCGGCCGCCGCCGCAGGCAGGCCAGTGGACGAGTGAACGGACAAGACAAGCAGGGGCCAGACGACAGGGCAGCGGGAGGCATACAAACGGCCGGGCCTGCGCCCCAGACCTCTGGGCGGGCCAGGCCAGCCCCCGCTTCGATCCCTGTCGTGCCATCGGGAACTTGGCCCATCGCCCAGCCATCAGGCCAATTTAGGCAGGTCAGCCATTATTACCGCTGGGGGGGGGGAGGATGGGGGACGGAGGGTGCCAGGATGCTGCATCTTCCGCGATACTAGATGTCCGTCTTGGCTGGGTGGGCTTCTGGCTGGCTCCCGTCTTGCTCTTGGTGCTCTCTGCCCGCCGAAGCCCTGCTCCCATCTGCAGCAAAGCGTCCATGCTGGAGGGTGGTTGCGTGCTTCCAGAAACAGGGACCCCTCCCTGCTCCGTCCGGCCCAGCAGCAGCACACCAGCACGCCAGCATCCCAGCAGGGTAACCCCCTGGCAGCCCGCTGAGAGCGCCCGCCCCAAGCGTCGCCCATCGCCGCCGTCCCCCCAAACCCCAAAGAACAACCCCAAGCAATACAAGCCCAGAACAAGCGAACCCCAGCAATCCCAGGGCGCAATCGAGCCAAGCCGAGGGCGTGCACAGAAAACCCACCAGTTTCCCGTGTCCCTCGCAGCCCTGTCCGTCGTGCGCTGCACCCTCTCCCTGCCCATCATCAAATCAGGCCCACGCTGTGTCTGTTCTGTCTCTCGTCTCGCATTCCAGTCCACCGTCCGTCAAACCACCCTTCCATTCTCCCAACCCACCACCCAGCCCCGCCTACTCAGCAACCTGCGCCGCTCGCCCCCCTCGGCACGCGATGGCCATGTCCACGCTCGAACCTGGACATTAACCGTATCCGCTGTCTCGTAGCGCGCATCGCCGCCCATCGATCGCATCTTGAACACCAATCGATCCCACATCCACCTACCCACCCAACGACCAACACCGCGTGCGACGACTGCGACGATTGCGACTCGCCCGACCACCTGCGCCCCCGGCCGCGTCGCGCCGACAGCACGCACGCAGCGGGCCCCCAGCCTCGCCACGGGCGGCAACAAATAGTACACACAGCGCCGGGGATCATGGCGTCGCGAATCCTCAGGTCGCTGCGGCGGCGGAGGAACGACGATGTGGTGCCCGACTTGGACGGCTCGCTTGAGGGGGACTCGACCGGCTTCGCGTCGCTCAAGCAATTCGAAAAAATGCACCGCTTCGACCCGAACCTGCCCCTCGACGAGCTGGAGGAGGTCGACATCGCCCTCAGCACCGACAACGTCGAGAAGGGCGCCGAGATCGAGCAGATCCTCGCCGAGGACAACTCGCCCTATCCAGAAGTGAGATTTGAGCATATTTTTCTCTCTGCGCGTCGCTGCTTTCGAGTATGAAGAAGGAGGAGGAAAGAAAACGTAAAAGATTGGGTCTTGGAGGGGGCGAAACTGTATCTTTGTTTCTAACATGCGGCCTCGCTCGCGCTCTCTCATTCAAAGGTGCGAGCCTCGGTACGAAACTTCGATGTCGACATGCCCGTCAACACCATCCGCGCCTGGTCCATCGGCATGTTCCTGTGCACCCTCGGGTCGGCCGTCAACATGTTGCTGTCGCTCCGGAACCCGAGCATCTCCCTCACCACCTTCGTCATCCAGCTGATCGCCTACCCCCTCGGCCTGCTGTGGGACCTGATCTTCCCCGACCGCGTCTTCAACGTCTGGGGGCTCAAGTTCAATTTCAAGCCCGGGCCGTTCAACTTCAAGGAGCACGTCATTATCGTCGTCATGTCCAATGTAGGTTGACAGACAGGCACTGCTGATCCGTGCCGAGACTGGTTGCTAATTCTCACTCCCGCTAGGCTGCTTATGGTGGCGGTGCGCTGTATGCCACCGATGTGATCATCGCACAGCGGATGTGGTACGACCAGGACTTTGGCTGGCTGTGGCAGATCATGTTCGGCATCACGACCCTCTGCACGGGCTATGGCCTTGCTGGCCTGGCCAGGCGGTTCCTCGTCTGGCCCGCCGCCATGATCTGGCCGACCGACCTCGTCAACTGCGCCCTCTTCTATACCCTGCACGACCACTCGGGCACCGACCCGGCCCGCGCCAACGGCTGGAGCATCAGCCGCTACAAGTGGTTCATGCTCATCTTTGCCGGCTCGTTCCTGTGGTACTGGTTCCCCGGCTATCTCTTCCAGGGGCTGTCGTGGTTCTGCTGGATCACCTGGATCTGGCCCCGCAACGTTATCGTCAACCAGCTGTTTGGCGGCTACAGCGGCTACGGGCTGCTTCCCATGACTTTGGTGAGCATTCACCCCTTGATTTTCATAGATATAAAGCCACATTGCTAACAACCCTCCAGGACTGGAGTATCATCACCGGCTACCTCATGTCGCCCCTCATCCCGCCGTTCCACGCCATCGTCAACGTCCTGGCCGGCATCACCATCTTCTTCGTCTTCATCTCGCTCGGCATCCACTTCTCGGGCATGTGGTACGCCGCCTACCTTCCTGTCCAGAACTCGCACGCCTACGACAACACGGGCCGTCTGTACAACGTGACAGCCATCCTGGGCCCCAACAACCAGTTCGACCTCGACAAATACAACGCCTACTCCCCGCTGTACCTCCCGACGCAGTTCGCCATCGCCTACGGCCTCTCCTTCGCCGCCGTCGCCGCCGTCATCACCCATGTCGCCTTCTACCACGGCCCGGCCATCTGGACGCAATGGAAGCTCGCCCGCTCGCAGGAGGACGACGTGCACATGCGGTTGATGAAGAAGTACCGCGACGCGCCCGACTGGTGGTACATAGTCCTCTTCGTCATCATGATCGGGCTGTCCTTCGCCGTCGTGTGCGCGTGGGACACTAACTTCCCCTGGTGGGCGTACCTGGTGTGCATCATGATCCCCATGATCTGGACCGTCCCTATCGGCA
Source organism: Staphylotrichum tortipilum (assembly GCA_033296695.1). Lineage (NCBI taxonomy): Eukaryota > Fungi > Ascomycota > Sordariomycetes > Sordariales > Chaetomiaceae > Staphylotrichum > Staphylotrichum tortipilum. The sequence continues at coordinate 31,309 of MU855482.1, read as the reverse complement.
TCGTCCAGGCCATCACCAACATCCAGCTCGGGCTCAACGTCCTCACCGAGTTCATCGTGGGGTACATGCTCCCCGGCCGCCCGCTCGCCATGATGATGTTCAAGAACTACGGCTACCTCTGCATGGCGCAGGCGTTGTACTTCATCCAGGACCTCAAGCTGGGGCATTACATGAAGGTCCCGCCCCGCGTCATGTTCTGGTCGCAGCTGCTCGCGTCCATCTGGTCCGCCATTGTGCAGATCGCCGTCATGAACTGGGCCCTCGCCACCATCCCCGACGTCTGCTCCGAGACCCAGATCCACCAGTGGAACTGCCCGTCCGCCCGCGTCTTCTACACCGCCTCCATCATCTGGGGCGCCATCGGCCCCGCCCGCATGTTTTCCGGCGACGCTCTGTATTCCTCGCTGCAGTGGTTCTGGCTGGTCGGCGCGGTCGCGCCCATTCTCACGTGGTTCCTGGCGCGCCGGTACCAGCGCGGGTTCTGGCGCTACGTCAACATGCCCCTCATCTTTGGGGGGTCAGGCATGCTCCCGCCCGCGACGGTGTTTATGTACTATTGCTGGGGGATCGTGGGGACGGTGTTTAATTTCTTTTTGCGGCGGCGCAAGACGGGGTGGTGGCTGCAGTATAATTATGTCACGTCGTCGGCGCTGGACTGCGGGCTGATTGTCAGCACGCTGGTCATTTTCTTCGCGTTGTATATGAGCGGCACCGAGGCACCCAAGTGGTTTGGGAACACGGATGTGCTGAGGACCATGGATATGCAGAACCAGGCGGTGCAGATCACGGTGCCGCCGGGGGAGACGTTTGGGCCGAGTACGTGGCCTTGAATTTTTGCAGGTTTCTTTTTTTCTTTTTTTTTTTATTTGGTTTGGGATTTAGGGGTTTTGTTGTCTGTTGTCTGTCTGTTTGGGTGGGTGGTTGGCGGGATGGAGTCCAGGAGTTTATTTATTAGGGAGGTTAGCGGGAAGGGGTTTCGTTGGTTTGTTTTATTGGTAGCGTCTCAAACGGGGAGTGGGTTAGTTTTGGGGTTTTTGGCTTGGGATGTTTTGTTCTTCTCTGTTTCTTCTCGTGTGCTGCGAAGGGGTTGATGAGAGTGTGTTTTCTTGATGTTTTTTTGGACTTGGAAAGGTTACTAGGGTAAAGCGGTGTTGGGACAGAGGAGAGGGGATGGAGTGTGTCGGATTTTTATGATGAGAGAGAATTTCTCTCCTGTTTTATTTGGGTGGTGGTGGGGGACCTAGTTTAAACCCATCTCTCTCCTCTCTGCTTTCTGGTTTGTGTTGGGAATGGGCTATGGAAAGAGGGGTATGTGTGGGGAGGGTGATGATGGTGATGACACGGAGGAAAATCTCGGGTTGGACGTTTTCCCTCTCCTAGGTCAGGTAGCTTTCCATACAGTTGAATGAGATGGGTGGTGAGTGGACAGCAGGCAGATGGTGCTTTGAAGTTTGGCCAAAATAATTGGGAACAAGGGGCTGTGATGGCCACGGTGACTGTTGGCCGGGGGTGTCATGCAGAGTGCCTGCAGTCTCTCGGCCACTACAAGTTCCATGGTGGTTTGGTGGAGAGGTCAGAAGAAATGCATTGACTTGGTGAAACATATACACAACACCCAGATGGGCAAATAAACCCAGCAGCACACCATCCCCATACCTCACCCCAGCCTCTCACCCAACCCTCTCCCCAACCTTCCCATCCCGATTCGCCCTCCACACCCCCTCCCCCTCCTCAAACTCCTCCAGCTTCCACACTTCGACGCGGTCCTTGCACGCCTCGAGAGCCTCCTCGCCGGCGCGCCAGGCCGCCTGGCGGTGCGGCGCCGACACGGCGATTAGGATGCTCTCCTCGCCGACGGGGACGACGCCGAGACGGTGGATCATGGCGATGCCTTTGAGTTCGTGCTTGGTCTTGAGCTCCCGCGCGATCGAGAGCATGGTACGGAGGGCGAGCGGGTGGTAGGCGGTGTATTGGAGCTGTTTGACGGGTTTGTTGGCGAAGTTGTCGCGGGTTGTTCCTAAAGAGGGGACGGGGGGTTAGTGGGGTGGGGGGTGCATAGAATGGGGACGGGGGACGGACCGGCAAAGATGACGATGGCGCCGGCTTGGGGGGAGCGGACACGGTCGGTGATGGAGGCGTAGTCGAGGGGGAAGTCGGTCAGGGCGACGAAGCAGCCTGCGTCGGTGAGGGAGAAGGGCTCGTTGGAGGGGTCCTGGGCGGGGGTGGGGTCGGGGTCGATGGTGGCCATTGTTAGGGGGTTGGGGCGAGTAAACAAAGAGGGGCTCAAGGGCTCAGGAGGGGGAGGCGATGTTGGTGATGTTGGTGAGGGTGCTGCACAGTGTAGGAGGTACGGAGCTCAGGTGTGTGGGAAATATGGGGCTGGTGTTCTGGTTCCGCTTCGCCAACCCTCTCCTTCTCAGCTGCAGTGGATGGTTCCAAGCCGTGAGAGACAAGCCGCAATCGTGAACCTCAAATGCGAGGCCGTCGTCAGGGCGAGGATATGCTGTGGGGCCACTGAGAGATGAAGTGAGTGAGATCTGAGTGAGGGCTCCGGTCTGGCAAATAAAACTCCAGGCTGCGGTTGAAAGGTGCGAGCCTTCTCCAAAACACCAAATATTCACAAAACCAAACTAGACAACAGCTTCGTCAGTCACGTTCACCAACCATCAATCTGCAACCGCATCTGATGTTCTGGTGGTTGACTGAGAAGAGCCCTGGCCCCTGGAAATCGATGAGAACCTCACTGATCACCCACCTCAACACCGTAATCAGTTACATCTCGCACTGTAAGCCCATTCGGCTAATCTTCGGCAATTAACCAACGTCAAGCGACGAGCTCCAAGTTGGCGCATCTGCAAGGTGAGCTTGGCACTCTCTCTCTTCCACTGCATCGCTCGCTTGGCTTTGATTTGAGCTTCGAGGTCAACGCCGTTCAAGTCGCCTCGTGGCAAGCGGTTGGCTGCCTGCGGCGCTACACCACGATCAGAGGGGAAGAAACTCGCGATTCCTGGGGTCGCGTTTCTTTCATTTTATTTTCCCATTTCTCTTCCTCCCCATGGATCACAGCGGTCATCGGGCGCCGTCGCGCGATGGCGGCAGCTACCCCAACCGAGGACGCGACCTCCGCGGCGGCAGCCCGTACGTGCGCCATGCCGACGACCGGGACGCCGACTACCGTCGGCCGCGGAAGGGTACTACGCCCGCACGATGAACTTCGCCATGACGTTTCCCGGGTGTGTTTGGTTGCCGCTCGAGCTGGAAATGGCTAACTTTCGGCTGTCTCGCCGCCGCCCGCCGCCAAAGATTCCCCAGGTCCTCCGAGATCCCTGAACTACGACGACGAAGACGACGGCGGCAACGATAACGGCGAAGAGCGTGCTGACGAATACCGCCGTACGCCTCGAGACCATTACTACGACGACAACGACGATACCGCCACTTCTTCCTCCCGCTGGCAAGATGCATCTCTTCGGTCTTCTCGTCTGGTTCACCACGGCGGCCATATCGTACGCCATGGTGATCATGATGTTTACCACGCAGCAAATGAACCCCTTCATGAGGCGCATGGCCATCATTCTGGCCGTGACCTCCCTGACGGTGCGCATTATCCGGACCGAGATGACGGCTATGGACCCGACTCCCATCTGGGCCGAAACCCCGCTGCCCCAGGCCATGTTCATTTCCCTCTTCTACGGGATCCTGGCGGACATCGGGACTACGTCCCTGATCGTCGTGGGAACGCTGTTCATACTGGCCGACGCCAACTGGATCGCCGACACCCTGGCGGAGCGGGCCGGGCGGTTGTTCTAGACGGCCTGCCCGAAGACGCCACCGAGCGTGACATCCTCTACGGTCTCGAATACGTTACACGAGACCGCCATTTCTCGGCCGACCAGGTGAGGGTTGCTCGGGTCCGCTACGGCTATGACGGTACGTTCCCTTTCCGACGTCTTTATTTATCTGACCTCGGATGTTGACTTGGGATACTACCGCCAGGCCGTCGCATTGCTTTTGTGGAATTTCATCGCCGATCTGATGCCGAGCATTTTTACGACCGCTACTACCCCGACGTTTCCTTTCCCCTGGAACACTCCCGCGGCCTCGATTCCGAGCCCATCACCGTGGGAGTCAGCCTCCCCAGCGACCAAGACGAGATGGATTCATCTCGTGACTCGCGGAGAGATGAAGACGGCTGGGAGTGCATCGAAGTAGGTGCTTTTCTCCCAAGACCATGTCCGCGGTTGCTGACCAGTCCAGTGTGGTGTAATCAACTATCCCCACCGCGCCGTCTGCTTCAAGTGCAAAACCGAGCGACACGGTAAGACTGTCACCCGTACCAGAGACCGATGGACCCATGCTAACTCGAGCAGAGGAGGACCATGGCATGTCCGGCCCTTTCCTAACCGGAGAGACGGACGAATGCCCTCAACAGAGCCCGTCCCAATATGTCGTCGTCCGAGACCTCGAGGGATCCGTCACCGAAGAAGTTCTCGCGAAAGGCGTCATGAAGCTTTTCGTCCAGAACCAGGAACCCGCAAAGGAGGCCCCAACCACTACCAACAAACTAAAATCGACTGCGCCGACAAACAGCACCGTCGGCCTTGGAGCAAAACCCGGCTCCCTCCGCCGCGTCTTCCTCATGCGCGACCGCAAGACCAACGAATCGTGGCGATACGGGTTCGCCGAGTTTGCAACCGTCGAGGACGCCATAGCCGCAGTCGTGAAGTTCCGAGCGTCAACAAAATTTACGATTGCGTCCAAACCTGTCGTGGTCGCTTTCATTCATACCGGCGTGTTTATTCCCGCCTTCGACACCCCAGAGACGAGTGAGAGTCAAGAACTCTCATTCACGCCCATCTACAACCCCGCCGTCCGTCTAAGGTACTGGGATGAACGCGCATACCCCAGCGCCCACGTCGTTGCGACGCCCGACCCCCTCCCTGGCGCCCCGAGCCCCGAAAAGCCGGGCGGCGATGACGCCACCAAGTCCGGAGGAAGGCCGACAAAAAAGGCTAAAACCGCCAAGGAGCCCACCCTCGCCCCCATGATTGCCATGACGCCGCAGATCCAGCTGTGGACTAAGGCGTCGGCCCAGCTCCACGGCGCCCGGCCCGCGGCAGATGCCGGCGCGCCCGCTGCCCAAGCGCCGGGCGAGCTCAAGCCAGCTGCTGTTCCCGCTGCCCCCGAGGTCGAGGAGGCTCTGCCGGACGGGCCGGTCGCCCCTCAAGCGGGCGACCAGTATCTCTCGTACGCCGACTGGGACGCGCTGACTTGCCTGGCATGCAGCTGGGAGGCGCCGAGTCAAGCGCACATCGACAAACAAGGCTGGCCCCAGAGCCGCGGTGACCTACTAATCGAGCACGAGGGCCGCGCCCACAATTTCTTCCACGACGGCCCAGCCAAAGAGAAGGTAGCAGCCGCGTTATCCGCCCTGGGCAAAGAACCACGCCAAATCATCCGCCGCACCCCGCGGCTCAAGTCAGAGCGCCTGCCGGTCTACAAGTCCTTCGCCGATTTCGACCGCCTGCGCTGCGTCCTCTGCAAGCGCACCTTCAAGGACGTCCGCCTCATCTGGCTGCACGAGCAGCAGAGCGAGCTGCACAAGCGCATGCTGGCCGACCCGCAGAACAGGGCACGCGCAACGGAAGAGTTCAAGGCGATGGGCAAGAAGATGCGCGTGCTGGAGCCCGAGGCCGAGTTCAAGGCGCGGTGGGAGGCACAGCGCGTGCGCTTCCTGCAGCCGCAGTACCGCGACCGGGCGCTTGAGCGGCGGAGGGCGTTTGGGCGGTCCAAGAAAGCAACGGGAGCAGCGTCTGCTGCCCCCACGGGCCCGGAAAAGCGGAAGGAGCCCGCAGAAACAACCATCGCCGACGACAGGGACAAGGAACCCGCGGCGAAGAAGTCGAAAGGTGCCGGCATGCTCGCAAAGATGGGCTGGACGGCGGGCGCCGGGCTGGGCGCGGAAGGTGCGGGGAGGACAAAGGCGATTGCCACGGAGGTGTATGCGCCGGGCGTCGGGCTGGGGGCTGAGGGCGGGAAGCTGGGGGATGCGAGCGAGGAGGCGGCGAGGAATACGAGGGGGGATTTTGCTGCTTTTGTAGAGAAGACGAGGGATAGGGCGAGAGAGCGGTTTGAGAGGATGTGACCGCTGGTTTTGCCTGTTTTCCTCCTTGCCAAAAATGGGTTGGTTTTGTATGAGTAGACTAGGAGCTGCGAAGGGCAGTCTGAAGAAGCACTGGATGGAGGGAGGGGGCATTGCTTTGGCGTTGAAGAGGCAGAGATAGCTTATACCCTGTTGCTGGAGGCTGAATTGAGAAATAAGTGTCTTGTTTTAAACCGGCTGGCTTGACTAACTATATCTTGGGTGGTGCAGGTTTGCTTGTGCTGTGATGGCAGCTCATAGCGTGCGGTTCACGAGAGTCTACGAGCTGGTGAAGAAAGAGGGTGTCTTAATGATGAAAATTGCTGGTGTTAAAAGTCGGTGATGAAAATGTCGGTGTTAGGAGTCTCGTGGTGGTGGACTTGCCCTCCCTTAGACAGAGAAACGAGTGTGGTGCTTACTTACAAGAATGGAGTTGGGTCATTTTGGACCAATAGGAACGGGCCTCTGGGTGGTAACTGTACCCCTTTAGGCCCCTTTTCGAACAAAACAAAGGGCATCTGGGAGCTAGACTACGAACTGACTTCAATACACCATGTTCACAACCATAGAAACCAGCTAACTAACATTCATATGCCTATTGAACCACGGAGTGTTCGCAGTCATGCCCACAAACTGCAGGAGATTGTCAACAGCACCCTACTCCACATCTCCTCCTATGCGCCTTCCTCAACAGAATCAACGAATCGGCCCCTGAACTCCGGGCTCGTGCGAATTTTTCACTCGAGGCTTTGAAATCTCCAGTTGTGCTTGCCTTGGGTTTCTTTGCATGCCTTCCCCCTTTTTCTCTTCCTCGCCACCTTCACCAGCAGTTGCCTCCTCCCCCTCCTCGCCCGCTTCCTCTTCCCTCCTCCTCCTCTCTTTCCTCTCCGACCTCGCAAGTTGGCTGGTAACACCATCGCCGACCACCTCTCAACCACACAGAACATCATCAGGTCGGTCCTTGAAGCGCCCTCTGTGGGTTTGATTGATTTGATTCTCTCTCTGATCGGCCTCGCTGACGACTACCTAACGACCTAGACTCTGACCACGGGACCATGGCTGTCCCTCCCGCGCCCCGTGGGAGCGGCAGCGCCCAAGAGTTTGGAATAATCCAAGCTGCCATGTCGGAGGCGCATCTTGTTGTGGTACGTCACCTTCGATCGTTTTGTTTACCGCGCTGTGCTAGGGTCTACGACCGCCTGGTCGGGATCGAAGCGGCCTACCTTTCTCCAGGCTAGGTAGAACCAACGGCTAACAAACGTTGTTTGAATACGTAGCATGGCCCGCCCGACTTCCCTGCCAACGCCCAGGTTCTCGGGATCTGCGGTGTTTCTGAGGAGAATGCGCATGTCGGCAAGTACGCCTGGATCGTGGCCGATTTCCTGCATTGGAAGACGCTTTTTTTCGGGGTGGGCTTCAAGTCGGCGCAGGTCAGTACATCATCATTGGGATGTGTGTTAAAGCGCGGTTTGTGCTAACGATCGAGTGAACTTAGACTTGGCTCAGCTCGCTCGACCTTCCCGAGACCATCCACGGCGACTCCATCGACTCCATCGTCAACAATACCAAAGACGGCAGGCCTGCGAAGCTCCCGAATGACAATGACGCCTTCACGACCGCCTTCTTGAAGAGCCTCGTTGAGAGCGCCCGCGCGGCCGTGGCCAAGAAGACCGCTCTGGTCCTCTTGGTCTTCGCCCCCGTTACCCCAGAGCAAGACATCTGCGTCGACTTTGGCGGCGAGAAGATCTCCATCACGGCTGAGCGCATCTGCGAGACCGTCAAATCAGCGGTTGGGAATGTTCAGCTTCCCGTCGTGCTCGTCACCCCATCTCCCTTCACCGGAGGTTGGTTGTGCCGCCCGTCGCTCATGGGCTGGCCTGTGTCCCCCAATCCCGACACCTCGATGCGCATCATCGCAAAGACCTGCGGCGGGGCCTTCGCCAACCGTTTCATTACCACATTCACGGAGAGCCACTCCCCGCTGTTGACCATGGCCCAGCGCCAGAAGATTAAGTACGACGATCCGATGCCTCTCCATCCGACCGAGCTGCAGACCGACTGCCTCCACTACCTGCAGCGCAAGATCCACGAGTCGTTGGAGCGTCGGTTCTCGGCACTCGCCAAAACCCATTCCTTTGTTCTGGTACGGGACACTCCCGGCGATCCGTCCACCGTATCCGACATCTGGGCGGACTACAGCCCCCGGAAAGGGCGCACTGTCAACTTCTGGGCCAACCGCTGGGGCGCGGGCCAGTCACCTCCCACTGTCAACGACCCGCACCGGTTTGAGTTTCTCGGGGAGGCCTTTGGCGGCACCCGTGAGTCCCAGATCTTCCACTTGAAGTATCTCGCGGCCCTCGAGCTTGAGACTTGCCCTGGAGACTGGGAGCGCCGAGTTGGTGGCATCACCCGCGAGCTCCTGACCACTTTCATGGCCAAATTGGCGCCGTCTGAGAAAGACGCCAAGCGTGTCTTCGACACAATCGAGTTTCGCTCTTCGTCTATGGTTCTCGCCCAGATCATTGCCAAGGCCTTCGGTCTCGCACTGCCCGAGGATCTGAAGTGCCGGTACTGGCACGACAAGATGGATGGCGTCAGCGACGATTATTACAAGAAGCTCCAGTTTGCCTTCGGTGACGCTCACAACCTCTTCGACCAGGCTCCCATGGCCCCCGGGGAGAGACGGCATGACTTTAAGAACGTGCGGTTCTTGAGAGCAGCCCGCTGGCTTTCGGCGGCGATTGCTATGAAGTTCAAGGACGGCACTCGACAGGATATTGAGAACTTTGTTCAAAATGAAGTGCCTAAGCTCATTTCCATTATCCGGGACACGCAGCGGAAGCTGCTGTTGGAGAACCGAGCTGTCACGGAGGCGGGTCTAAACTGGATTGCAGCGCTCGACCTCGGTGGCGAGGTCAAGCTCACGCCCGAGATGACTGCTGCCTTCGCGGCAGCAAAGGCTGCTCAACTCCCGACCGCTGAGGCTGGACTCTATGGCAAGAGCTGGAGGGGAGCTGCTGCGGCGGCCGCCACCTTGAACCCGAAGGCCGTGCCCTGGCGTGCCATGGAGGTGGCCCCCGCTCAGGGAGAAATCCAGGCTGAGGAATCTGACTGGAACCCGATTACCGAGACGAAGTGGGCTGAGAATGAATCGGTTGCGGAGGCAGTTACTGCGGCCGAGAATTCGTTTGACCATAACGAGCTGGGATGCGCTGAGGAGGTCGAGCCTTTCGATGTCAAGCCTGCGCCCAAGGACGAACCCGTCAAAGACAAGGATCTGGGCGCCACTGCCTCTCCCCGCATCAAGGTTGAGGAAGAGGAGGAAAAGCCAGCCGCAGTCTAGGATACTGCACCTGCTCCTCGGACACATTTTGACGCGGCGATCGAGCGCGTGGCTGGGATGGCTGCGACGGACGGCCTCTCTGATACCAAAGTTCTCGACGCTATCAAGGTGCTCCGGGAGGCAATGGACGCGATCGAGCAAACCATCACCAGCAAGAAGGGTCTTGAACACGTCCCTCAGGGTGCGGCAGCAACGAACGTTGCGCAAGAGTGGAACAAGGAGAAGTTCAGCATCACCGATACCACCAAGATTCCTGTCGCCTCCACGGTTTCCGCCCACGGACCTGTCACACCCTCGCGTGACAGTGCCCGTGTCAGCTCGCCCAAACGGCGCGCGCGCTCCCCTTCTCCTACTGATGCGGGTTGGGTCGAGAACAAGAAGCGATCGCCCACCAAACGCGGCGAGATGCTGTCCTCCGTGCCTGTCCTGAATTATGGCACCAACAACGGCGCTGAAACGATGGACACCGAGGTGCCCGAGGTGGTTCCGGCCCAGTGGAATGATGAGGCTCCGGTCCAGGAGACTGCCACCCTGGCCCAGGAGAATGCGACTCCGGAGCAGGAGAATGTCGCTCTGGCCCAGGAGAAGGGGTCGGGGGGTCAGACTACCGCCGAGGCGAACCTGGCTGGCGGTGATGATTTCTGGACCCGCGCGAACATTCGCTGGTGAAGGCGGTGCATCTTGCCCGTTGAGCTGAGGGGATGGGATGGGGATGGAACTCTGGCCAGGAGGAGGGATGAGGGCGGATCTGGTGTTGCTGAGGAATGATGATCTCTGCCTTGATTTCTGCGGGATGGGGGCATGATGAGTGCTAGCTAGACAGAGAGGGGGTAGCTAGGCTGAATTGAAATGGTGATATCTGCCCGAGTCTTAAGTGATGGCATTTAGGTTGTGAATGTCTCTGTCTCTCGTTATTTTTTCGGAGGAGGGGAGAGCGTTGTATCAGGTTGCTGATTTGTTTTGTTCGTCGATGGAAGGTCTAAGTCAATATCGGGATTGGATGAGACAATCTTTGGGCTGACATCTCTGAGGTGATTCCGAGTCGCTAATTCTCCAAGCTCTTAGTTTCCATCAGTTACTGCCTGTAATTTGCTATCTGCTATGCGCTGTCTGCCAGTTGCTGTCTGCGAGTTGTTGTCTGCGAGTTGTTGTCTGCGAGTTGTTGTCTGCGAGTTGTCGAGTTGTCGTCTGCCAGTTGTTTCCGAGTTGCCGCCAAGTCCCTGTTTCTCGTTAATATCTCTTACATTTTCTCAGTCGCTGTCTCTCAGTTGTGCTGTCCCAGCGAAGGCCATGCAGTGATGATGTGTATACATTAATTAATTATATACCAAGAAACAAAACAAGCCCTGCCTGTAACCAACGCCAATTTGCCTTCCCAACTCCAACCCGTTGTAAAACCCAAACCATCTTGACAAACCCAATCCCCATGCTTGATGATAATGCACCTCTCTCACAGCCCAATAAGCAGCCCTCTCCCTAGACCAATTTACAGCCCAAACCCAATAACCAACCCCGTTGCCACCCCCATCCCCACTACTCCCACCACCCCAACCAACCCCCTCCCACCAGCAGCACCACTCCCAACGGATCCTCCCGTCCCACCCCCCGCCACCACTCCCCCTCCCGCACCAACCCCCAACCCCACTCCCGTCGCCGTCGGCGTAAACGTAGTCTGCTGCGCCCCCACCCCGGTAACGCTCGGTATCCCCGTTGCCGTGCCACTCCCCCCACCCTCACCAGACTTCCTACCCGCCGACATCGCCACGACGGTGCTCGTACTCGAGTTGAGATTCGCCTGCGCAATCCCCAACTGGTGATGGCTCAGATCGTGCACGACATACGCCGCGCGGAGGAAGGTAGCGCCCAGGAGCGCGTAGCTGACGGGTTTTGTGGAAAAGGTTGACGTGGACTGGATGCCGAGGACGCAGGCGCGGCGGGAGGGGAAGGAAGGGGGGGCGGGGTAGGAGGCGGGGAGGAGCGGGAGGATGAGGTCGGTGACGGGGATGTTGATTGTGGTTGTATTGCTGGTTTGGGTTTGGTCGTCAGGGGAGGAGGAAGAGGGGTTGGGGAGGGGGAAGGAAAAGGTTAGGGAGAGGTTGGGGGACGAGGAGGGGAGGGCGTGGCAGTCGATGAGGGACATGCGGAGGTCGGGGTCGTAGATCGCGCCCAGGGCGGTGGTGAGGGACTGGGAGAGCTTGTCGGGGAGGTAGGAGAGGGTTGTGCCGGAGTCGAGGACGGCGGGGGCGGGATGGGGGAGGAGGGAGGTGGGCAGGTTGAGGGAGCTGCCGTTCGGGAAGGAGATGGACACCCCCGCAAAGTCGACCTCGAAGGAGGAGTAGTTCCCGCCTCCCGGGGGACGGGATAGGGGGAGGATGGCGAGCGGCCCGATGAACTTGTCCGTGTCGAGCCCGCCGAAGAGGACGGACCCGCTGTCGGCGCGGCGGTCGTTGAGGTACAGCGAGTAGGCCTTGCAGTCGATCAGGCCCTGGTTGGTCATGGCGTCGATCAGGTTGGGGTACTTTGTGGCGGCGCGCTCGCTGGCCGTGTATCCGAGCCCGAGGATGCCCGTGCCGCGGACGGCCTTGGTCACGCGTGCGAGCTGCAGGGCCTTGACGGTGGCGCCGCCGATGGTCAGGTCGTCGGCGACGTAGTCGCCCGAGGCGGTGCCGCGGTCCAGGTAGACGATCTTGAACCCGCCGCGCTCGACCATGGCGGAGGTCTCGCTCTTGCCGGCGTCGTATGTGTCGGCGCACGCCGCCACCCCGTGCTGCTGCTGCAGCTCGCGGCTGGTGCAGATGTCGGCGTCGTGGCCGAGCACCCAGGCGTCGCTGCTGCCCGTGTCGAGAAGCAGCGTCTGCGTCTGAGGCGGGTTCCCGACCTCGACCTGCACGTAGTAGCCCGCGCCGGTGACGCTGTTGATGAGCTGCTCCGGGTAGGTGGTTGCCCGGCGGCCGAGGAGGGCGGGCACAGAGCCGTAGTTTATCCCAAGGAGGGCTGGGATGGGCGGGCGGCCCTGCGTGAGGTTGAACTGGACGACATTTTGCGACGACGCCCCGGACAGCAGGGCCAGCAGGGCGGCGGCGGCGGAGAGGAGGTACATTCCCGGGTCTCCCTTGGCGGGCGTTGACGAGGGTAGGCTCAGTAGGAAGGAGGGAGGCCGTGCTTTTTGCTTCTCGTCGTCGTCGTCGTCGTCTGGGGAGGCCTAGTGTCAAGGCATATCGCAGGGGGTATTGGTGTTGGTGATGGAGAGCGCAAACGGGCGGCGTTGGTCAACAGCTCGGGTCACGGCCACGGTTCACGACCACCGTTCACGACAGCATCCGGGATGGGCGTGGTATCGTCCAGATGGATCGTGTTTGTAACGGCCTGTGTGAGGGAATCGCGAGTGAGGTGGCGAGGAGCATGATTCGAAGACAAACAGGGCGCGCCGCGTGCCCAGGCCAGCCTGGGGAAGAGAGGAGGTTCGCCATTTTAACCTCGCCTTCGACTCGGTCAGTTGCTTTTGCTTGGCGGTTTCGCTGGAGGGGTGGAGCGGCGCCGGAGGCTTGGGTCTTTTCTTAGGTTTTCTTGGGAGCTTCTTGGGCGTCCTTGGGTCTCCTTGGGAGGTGTCTGGGCGTGGCGTCTCCAACGGCTCGGCGCAATGACCACGAGCAGCAGAGCAGCGAACGGTAACCCTCGCCGACACTGGCCCCCCTTGGCGCCGAGCCCGATCAGCGCCGCTGCTGTGGGCGGCCGGCCTGGGCAGCTCTTGGGATGCCGCCATTTCTGGCCCTTCTGGCAATTTTCTAGGGACAAACCTGCCGCGGGCAGGGGCATATGCCAAGGGACGGCCAAGGTCCATCCCTGGCGGCGACACCACCGCCCAGCCCTGGGGGCGTCAGGGGCGCGCGCCCACCTCCAGCGCTGGTCAGCCTCCGAGGAGTTGCTCGATTATGTAACCGGCGGTATGACGTGCGGGAAGAGACATTCGTATCCAGAGAGCTGCGAGAGTCACGTTCAGAAACAAACGCTATAAGCCGCTGCTGAGAGGGCAGGCCCATGTGTTGTCTCACCCGCACTTCTGTCTCTCTCAACCCGCGAGAGACTGACCGCCCAAACCGCCCCCGTCTCCTCCCAAGCCCGCCAAGCGCACGCCCAGCACATTGCCCAGGCCTCGGCTCTCCATGGCACGCAAACACGGCGGGAAATCCGGGAAACCGGGCTCCTGCTGCTGTCGTTGCTTCACCGGCAGGTGATGATGGCTGACAGGTCGGATTCGACCACTTGGTCAAACCCACAAACCACTCAAACCCCAACTTCCTCTCGTAGCCCCCACCACCCTCACCAGCCGTATCCACTCTGAAACGCAGCCTCCCAGCTGCTGTCTCGAGGAATCCCTTGCCAGCAAGATTTCTCCAAGAACGCTGTTGCAACACAGGCACACAACAAACGTGGTGGCCTCACCGGCAGCGTATCCTCTCCCGCTCGCGCTCCACGCACTTGACGCCATTGCTCCCGCGCAGGCGCTCCGCGTCCCAGAACACATGCCCCCACTGCTTCAGGCTCTCGGGCACGGTGTCGCCGTACGTGTTGACGTACCGGCCTCCCCACAGAGTGACCCACGCGAGCGGCGGGCCGTCGAGCGTGTCGCCGTCGAACGGGAGCGGCGTCTTGTCCCGCTCCAGGCGGTCGCCCTCCATCGGCTGCAGGCGGCGCCTCTGCTCCTGGAAGGTCCAGTCGAGGCAGCTCTCGAAGTCGAACCAGGGGTCCTCGGTCGCGTACTTTTGCACGCGCCGGACCAAGCCCTCGTGGCTGCGGGTTCGCAGCATCCTGTAGAAGACGCGCAGCCCGCGCGAGATGGTGCCCTCGCGGTAGTCCTCGCGCTTATCTGTGGACGGGGTCCGTGTGTTAGCAAAACAAATCCGAGTTGTAGCAGAAACGGGCATGACCGACTTTCGTTGCCAAAATCCAGCTTCCTCTTCCCCTTAAACACCCCCTCCTTAACCGCCTCAAACCATTCCTCATACTTGGCATCCAAGACCGTATACACGCAGTCCACCTCCTCCACCTCCCACGGCCTCAACAAACAAAAAAACCACTCCAGCCTCTCCTCGACCGCCACGCCGGCGACCGCGCGCGGCGGGCCGCTGCGCTCCCCGGCCCCCCACAGATTGCAGTACAGCTGGAAGCGGTACAGCGCTCTGGTGATCCTCTCCGTCTCCGTCCCGGACAACCCCCCCACCTCACACCCTTCTCTCCCAGGCTCCAACCGCCGCCACGCCAACCGCGCCACCTCCCCCACCAGCGGGCTCACAACAGAGAAATAAAACCCCGCCATAACGACCAACTCGTCCTCCATCGCGGGCGCGAGCAAAACCGTCGGCGTCATCCCCCGCCGCACCACCTCGGCCGCCATCCGCCGCTCGGCGGCGTACTGCGCCAGCACATCGCGGAGGACGGCAGGCTCGCGCGGGTGAGTGCCGGTTTCGTAGAGCGTGGCGGTCGCGCGCACGGCGCACGCGTCGGGGATGGCGGCGGCGCCGAGGGTGGCGACGACCGCGTCGCGCAGGAGGGACCAGCGGTAGGCGCGGTACTGGGCGTAGAAGACGGGAGAGGCGAGGACCAGGGCGCGGAGGGAGGGGAGGATGAGGGGGGAAGGGAGGGGAGAGCGGGGCGTGACGAGGTGGGTAAGGATTTGGAGGCGGAGTTCGGGGGGGAGGGATTCGAGGGTGGGGGGCCCGCTAGTTGGGGGTTCGGTACTGGTCTGGGAGGGGGTCGGGTTGGCTTGCTGTTGAGCTTCTTGTTGTTGACTGTCTTTGTCTCTCTGAGTCGTGGACATGGGGGCGGGTTCGGGCGTCACTGTTGCGTCCGTCCCCCATCCCCCAAGCAGCGGGCCGAGGAAGCCAGAAAAGAGACTGGACATGCTGAGAGCCTGGCGTGTAGTTCGTAATTATCAAGGGTCCATGTCTGGATGCGGATGATGAGATGGTGTGGTGAGAGAGTTCTCGAGATGGGAAATCTCGTATTGGAGTTTTTATTGGGGGCCAGGGTAGGAGGTATCAAGCCACTAAAACCAAGCCGAGGTGGCCCGGTAAAGTGCCATGCTCCTCTCCCTCCCTCCCGGCTTTCTCCCACATCCACAGCTTCGGACTGATACAGTAGTTGCTGCATCACATTCCTGGGGCGTTCTGTGATCCGAAATTCTAAACTCGGGGTTTGGTATGTAGGAACCGCCTGCGAAGTTGGGAGGTCCTTCTCTGATCAAGTGGAGCCAGCCACTGAAGAGAGAGTGGAGCCCGATGTGGTTTTGTCCCCTCACCTCCATCACCCAACTCTCACCCAAACACAAAACCTACACTCGACCTCGACATGGACTCGTGCCCATTCTCAACGCCCCGACGGGGCCGCCTCTCGTCCCGCCACTTTCACGCTCACGACCACCATCACGACCACAACCTAGGCTGAGCGCACTCTCCGCGACGCGCCAAGGGCTTTCCTTCCCCTCCTTCAAGCCTCGTCAGCAGAGAGCCTGCAGGAACTGCAACAAATCCATTGGGCGAGGATGCATGCCACGACAACAGGAGGCCCGTTGGGCCTTGGGGCTCTCCCCATGTACTTGATGGAGCTGCTGGGATGCTGTTCTCGATGCCCCTCCCTCATCCCCTCTGCCATCCCCTCTCTCATTCCCTTTGCCATCTCTTCTGTCATTCCATTCACTACCCCTTCCACTCTCCCCTATTCCCATCGACACCTGCCCTATCGCCATGGCCGCCGAGGCTTCCACCTTTGCCACCCTGACACCGACCAACCTCGAGGCCCGAGTGGCTTTCAGCGACCTGTATGAGCGCCATATCGCCGGCCGCCAGCATGTCGACGACAGGGAGCAGGCTTTCCGGATCGACCCTGGCATCGAGCGTGTCTTGACCCAGAGGTGGAAGCATTCAGGCGCCTTCTCCGTCGCCGCGCTGCCGGGGAGCCAGATGCCGACCGAGACCAAGTGACCGACACTTTGCCCGACACCTAGTCCGAGTCCGAGGCCGTCCACTAGCCCTATGGCCTCGACAGGGATGATCTGGCGCGACCACCTCCTCCTGGCCTTCTCCCCTCAGCTGTCCGAGGAAAACTCCGGATGGACACTCGGAAAGCGTCGGCCGCCCGCCGGCGATCACCAACCCAGGGACGCCGACCTGGCCGTCTGTACCTCGACATTTGACGAGGGGCGAGATCAGACCATCCGGTACTTTCACGCACGATTCACCTTCTCTCGGACCACGGGACAACTCGGCATCGCTCTCTGCACGAGCAACCTCGCCTGGCAGCTCACGGCCGGCGGCGTCCAGGTCGGGAAACGACTTCATATCCTGACCACCCACACCGTGCCCCTTTCGGTTGGGCCCCTTCAGGACAAGCTACAGTACACGGGTTTCGCTCAATCCCCCGCAGTATTTTGTGATGCGCAACGACTTTCTGGAGCGGACAAGCGGAGGGGCAGGAGCCATTGACCTTCCAGAGATACCCACCCCCCGGGCAGACCAGAGGCAATTCGGTACATGGGTGGCCGGCCGTGCGCTCGGAAACGAGGGCGACGGCCGAGTGTTTGAGGGCACCAACACTAAGGATGAAACCGCCGCACACAAGATCAGGAGGGCCTCCAGCAATCGAGAGCGAACCCGGGTTGACCAGGAATTCGACACCAACCGAACGTGCCTCGCAAACATGACGGGCGATGGCGGCCGTATTGTGCGGCAGGTCGAGGTTATCGGCGGCCCGGGCGACGATGAGATTGTCTCTGTCTTCAAGCCTGTTACCAAGCCGACGCTTGATGCCTTCATTGACCAGCACAGCGGGAGAGTTTCCACATAACCCTCCTCCCCCCTAAGCGGGATGGACGGGCCACTGTGGGACTGACAAAGGATGGGCACACCTGCAGAGGACAGGACGGCATGTCCAAGGATGGCGCAACCGCGCTGCGTACGCTTCTCTTGGCGCTCAAGTTCATGCATGGCCACCAGTTCGTACATGGTAACCTGAAACCGGGCAACGTCGGCATCGATCTGCAGCCGATCCGGGTGACGCTGCTCGAAGTCGGCACGGCTAGCCGCCTCCAACAGCCAGGCGACATGCTGGTGCCGACGCCGGGTCAGCTAACAAGAACTATGTAGTTTCGGAGGGCTCGCCCCGGCTGTGCGGCACTGACCATGTAACCTTCCCTCGGCGCACCCAAGGCATGTTGGTGGTCCTCCCCTAGCCTCGCAATGATCTCCTCGTACACCCGAATGAAATCGAGCCACAGCCGCTCGTTCGCCTGTCCCGCTCGCCACTGGTTGACCCTGAACTTGAATGAGTTGCATCCGTAAGTAAGCTGATAGGCCATGACCCTGACGGCCCACATATTGATCGGCGTGTCATGCTGCTGGAGCTCGCACTCGGGTGCAAGGTAATGCACGCTGTCTTTGCTGCCCCCCCGCAGTCGGACCTCTGATCAAAAAACTGTTGAGATTCCCCCGGCTGGACCTGGTGCCCGAGGCGCGGCCGGCCAACACCGGGGTTCGTATCACGGTTGACGAGGCGCTCTCCGATCACTGGGGGCCCGAGTTCCTCAACGCAAGGGACCCAGGAGCTAAGAGGCAGCGTCGAGGGTTGGATGACGGGGTCGACGAGGAGGGCCTGCGCTAGGAACAAGGTCGGGACGAGTTGGCAGATGCATTCCCATCTCATTGATAAATATAAGCGCTCTCGAGTAACGAACAGACGTGTGGTTGGCCCAAGTGCTTGCTCAGTGTTTTATTGATGCCATGTCTCTCACCAGGAGGCCGAGCTCTCGCGTCGTCAGATCTTGTTGATCCCGAAACGCGTCTTGCGCGGGTGATCACGTGATGCGCTGGCGCCTTGGTGCGCGCTGTGGTTCATTTGTTGACAAGGGACAACAGAGAAAAGGGGCATGGGGCGTTGATAGAGGGGAAATGTATGGGCTTGGACGAGGTCAGGGCAAACGATGGATCCGAATGTAGCTAGCGTGCCAAGGCCCTTTAGGCTCAGTGCCTCCGGGCGGAATAAAATCCATCCATCTTTGTTGACAAGGGCGCAGCAGGGAAACTCATTTCGTTGGCTCACTCTCTCAATGCCTGGACGACTGAAGCAGCATGAACAAACAACAAAACATAAAATAAAATAAAAAACTATCAAAAAACGAGGAGGAGATCCGGCACAGTACGCGATGTCAGAATGCCTCACCGACACCGAGGACCAGCCCCCTGTGCGTGTTTTCCCCGATGCCCAATTCCTGCCCCGATGGTGCATATGGCTCGCTGCTAACTGGCATGCCAGACATTTTGGTGGGAGAATGAGTAGGGCGAGACGCGGCCATTCGGTTCTATTGTAATTATCTCTCGACAAAGCCACCACCCCAGCCCCAGAAGGCATCGGAGCGGGCCAAGTTCCTCAAAGAGCTTGATTCTTGGCTCTGGGTCCATTTCATTCGGAAGAGCGGGCAAGTGAAGCGATACGGGCAGGAGGTCGCGGATGAGTACCGGGTCGGGCATACGCCTCCTGAGCTGGTCGAGGAGGCCAGAAAGGCGAGCGAGAGGTTCCTTGCCGAGATCGAGGCAACCGACAGCGATGATCTCCGGATGATGGCGAGCTTGGAGGAGGAGGAGAAGCGGGAGCAGGAGACAAGGGAGAAGGGGTTGCCTGTGTGTCTTCTCATTATGCCTACTGCCCGCCTGGGCATGCATGTTGCTTGCTGCTGACTAGCGTTACTACCCAGGCATTTTGGTGGGAAAACGACCAGGGTGAGACATGGCCATATAGGTTCTATTGTCACTATCTCCCGCCGACACCCCTATCGCGGCCGCAGATGGAGTCAGAGCGGGTCAAGTTCATCAAAGATCTCGAGCGTGGCCTTGATTCTATTTTGAAGAGCAGACAAGCGGAGAGGTACGGGCAGGAGGTTGCCGGCGAGTACCAGGTCGACCATGTGCCGGCTGAGCGAGTCGAGGAAGCCAAGCTGGCCGGGGAGAGGCGGCTGGCCGAGATTGAGGTGACCGACAGCGAGGATCTCCGGATGCTGGGTCGCATGGAGAGGGAGAAGCAGAAGCAGCAGAAGCAGTTGGGCCAAGTAGCGCCTACTGACAAGCGGAAATGTGGGGCCGGTGCGGATGGGGATGGCCAAGTCGTGGACGGCGAAAACAACAACGGCGACGACGACCACGACGCGCAGCCGACCAAGACGCACAAGGCCTCGCCCGACGAACCGCCCGCCCGCGAGAGCAGGGCCTCTGCCGCGCGGAGAGAGCGGCGACAGCGCCGCCGCCGTGAGCAATCCCTCGATGCCATCCGGGAGGGCAAACCGCCACCAGCAGCGACTGCATCGCCATCACCCCCTCCTCCCAACCCCCGGCGCCCATCCCGGCAGGCAGCCAGGACGCGCCAAACTGCACCGCCCTCCCACAACCCTCCGCGCCCACCACCGTCTCGCAAACCGACGCGCCGCGCCAGGCGGGCAGCACCACCCGCAGCACCCAAAGCTGCTCGCCTAGTTGATCTGGGGCAGCCGCCGCCGAGAAGGTCGCCGCGGATTGCGGCGTTGGAGAAGGCGAAGAAAAGGGGGTTGGGGTTCTGGGTGGCGGCTTGGTGCCGTGCCCTTTTGGGTTGGGTACCAGGGAAAAAGAGGGCAGGTGGTGCTTTTACTTTTTTGTGCTCGCTTTTGAGGTTGTGCTTTTAAAGAGCGTGCTTAGTACCTGTGTTTGGTGTTTTATACCCAGTTTGTTGGTTTCTTTTTTTTTCTGCTGGGAAAGGGCTGTGTTGGGATTGCATTGCATGGGGATGGATTACATGTGAATGGATGATAACATGGGAATGGCCAATAGATTGCAAGTAGGTAGAAGGCTGGGATTGACTTCCTGCTTAGATGGCTGGACTGGGTTGGAATTGGGCATGGCTGGGGGCGTTATCACATGGCTGGTAGGTTCATTGGCATGGCGATGTGATTGTGGTGATGGTGATCGCTCGGTGGGTTGGTGTTGCTACGCGAGGTCACAAGCGTTCAATCTTCAGGCTGTGCTGGCCACGTTCAAAGACAGACACCAATGGCTTTGACACTCTGACTCGGCATTATCTTGTTCCCCCTTTGGGAACAGGGCCGTGGAGTTCTTCCACCCCCCCCACCCCACGTGGCTGTGATTGTTGGATGCTGGTTCAAACGACTCCGGAATAGTGAGATCCAGGCGGAGGGATGTCATGTCCCTCGTCCCCCCTGGAGGAGGGGTTCCACAATAGGTTTGAGTTTGGGGCCCGCTGCCCCACCTTTTGGACGCTGTGATCGGATTGTGCATGCGACAGGGGATGGGAATGGGGCATGGGAGGGATGGGATGGATGGGAGGGGCATGGGAGATTCGCCCGAGGGCGGGGTTGTGCTTAACCCACTGAAGCGGCAGAACCCCGAGGAACCCCAGGACAGAACCCCCATTCCCCATCCTGTCCCAACATGGCCAGGATCGACTTTGCTCGCGAGCAGCACCGAACAGTCCAGATTTTGGGTTTGGCATCTGCAAGCGGCAGGCGACCAGCAGCCAATTAATTCATTTGCCCGTTTCCCTCGACTGTTTTCACTCTCGTCCGCCATCTCGAGTCTCCAGCCTCCATTCCCCCATTCCAGACACCTCCCCTCCCTTCCCCTCCACTGCCTTCCACTCCCTTCCCAATCAGCACCTTACCACCACCCGACTACCTACCTACCTACCACCCGACCAACACCTAACCACCACTCAAACACGCAACCCTCGCAATGGCGAACCACTCCTCCTTGTAACAACAGGTCAACGCTGCATTGTTGTTGTCCCTGCACTGCTCACTCTCCACGCATTATTGCCCCGCACAATCCCGACACTGGAGAGGAACAGACAAGAATCACGTCCCTCGACTTGCCACCGGGCACTGCGCGGCCAAATTGCGGACAAGCTGCCTGCACACCACCACCAATAACACGACCACGAGTTCTGCATCGCCGAGCCGGGGAATCGGACGGCCAGAGGAGGCTGTCGAGCAGCGCCACGCAGGAACCCGCTTTGCGTTGGGCGCTGCCAGTCCTCGGGATCCCGCAGACCACCAGCAGCACTGCTGCTGCCGCTGCACCAACCCGCGCCTCGTGCCAGGCGACAGCGACAGCCCACGCGGCCAACTAACCGCGCGACCATGCAGCCCGACATGCACCCCTCGGTTCTCGACACCAGCATCATCGACCTGCTCGAGGCCGACCCGCGGCCATCCTTCATCGTCGCCCTCACCCCGCACCCACCCACCCTCGTCTACACCAACCCGGCATGCGCCGCCTACCCGGCCCTGCTGCACCTCATCACCGCCGAGCGAGACCAATGCGTGCCGCTGTGGGCATGGATCACCGGTGGCGGCCCCTCCCCTCCCCCCTCCCAGTCCTTCTCGTACCAAAATGTCTATTGGACCCGCTCCGTCGTCCACGAGGACATGGTGGTGGTGGGCGCAAACGAGCAGAATCCCGCGCTGCAGTCGCCGCGTAAGGTGCGGCTCGACATCGCCGAGTCTCAGCCCGCCCCCAACCTCACCCCTCCGAAGCGGATCATGCCCGTCGAGACCGACCCCGCGCTCGCCGCCGGCCCCGAGGCCCCGGCTTCCGCCCCGCCCGCCCCAGATACCGAGCCTGGTTCACCCAAGCCTGC
The DNA here is from genome assembly GCA_033296695.1 of Staphylotrichum tortipilum. Lineage (NCBI taxonomy): Eukaryota > Fungi > Ascomycota > Sordariomycetes > Sordariales > Chaetomiaceae > Staphylotrichum > Staphylotrichum tortipilum. The sequence goes on along the minus strand of MU855482.1, from coordinate 9,152 downwards.
GCTGCCGAGTCCGCCCGCGAATTCTAAGGACTCCAACGAAAAGCCGCTGCTTGCTCGGTCAGAAACCGTCCAGTCTCTCGGGCGGACCATGTCGAACCCCGGCTGGATCCTGCCGGACACCACCACCCCAGGTATGTGGCCTTTCTGGAGCTTCAGCTTTCGCGCAGCACTTTGACACTGACATGCCCGCCTTCTAACCAGAGCAACGCCCGTTCCTCGACGACATCAACAACGTTGCCTGGGCCGCCACCCCGCTCGGGCCCATGGGCAGCTGGCACCGAAAGCTGGACGAGACCGTCAACCAGATCCTCGTCGACAGCCGTCCCATCGCCCTGTACTGGGGTCCGTCGTACATCACAATCTACAATGAGGCATTCAGCAAGATCTCGGGCTCAAAACACCCCTCAATGCTCGGCATGCCCGTCCAGGAAGCCTGGGGTGAGGCTGGCCAGCGCCTCAAGGACACGATGCGCGCCATCCCTCCGACCCAGAAGACGGCCGTCGAGGACGAGTGGAGGTTCTTCGTCGAGCGGGATCCCGAGGTCGAGGGCGGTTCGCGCTGGCTTGAGGAGACATACCTGAAATGGTCCTTGGTCCCCATCATCGAGGACGACGAGTGTCTGGGTTTCATGTATACCGTTGCCGAGACTACGAGCGTGCGCCTGTGGGAGCGGCGCATGGCCATGCTCACCGGCCTTGGCGAGGTTTTGGTCACAGCAAGGGGCGTCAACAGCTACTGGGAGAGCGCCATCCAGCAGCTCGCCGCCGTCGAACCGCGTTACGACATTCCCTTGGCCATCCTGTACACCCTCGAGGACGATCCCGACACGCCCGCCGACGCGGGCAACTCTCCGGCTCAGCTGTGCAGGCTCGCCGGAACCCTGGGCATCCCCGACAAACATTCCATCGCCCCCGCCAAACTCAACCTGCAGACCGACACTTGCCCCCTGTCCACTTCGTTCCGCGAGGCCATCGCCGCTCAGCACCCGACAGTGCTGCAATCCAGCGATGGAACCCTGCCGCAGTCCCTGCTCCAGGGGCTGCAATGCCGCGGCTTCGAGGGCGACCCCTGTCGGGCTGCTGTCATCTGCCCGATCCGGCCGACCAAGGACGAGAAGGCCATGGGGTGCCTCCTTCTCGGCCTGAACCCCAGACGTCCGTACGACAACGAATACCGCCAGTTTATTTCCCTCCTGAGCCAAAAATTGTCCACCTCGCTTGCCTCGATTGTCCTCCTCGAGGAAGAGGCGCGGAGGGGCAGGAACGCTGCCGAGCAGGCCGCCTTTGACCAGGCCATGCTCAAGGAGAAGCTCGAGGTGCAGACCAAGGAGGCCAACGAGTCGCTGCAGATGTTCGAGGCCGTCGCCGAGTTCGTGCCGGTCGGCATGTCCTTTGGCGACCCCGAGGGCAACATCACATATGCCAACGACGCCTGGTACAAGATCACGGGCTACCCGGGGACCGGGCCCATCGCGAGCCAAGGTTTCCTCTCGTGCGTCAAGGAGGAGGACCGGCCCATCATCACCGCCGAGTACGAGAAGCTCAAGTCGGTCCGCAACGTCGAGTTTGAGTTCCGCGTGCGGCGCCCGGCCAATGGCCCCAGCCTGGACCTCTCGCCGCCGCTGACGCGCACCTCGCCGAGCTTTGAGAAGGCGAGCCTCGACTTGGTCCCGCTGGAGGCGTTGAAGGAGCGCCACGTCCTGGCGTCTGCCAGGGCCGAGTATGGCGCCGACGGCAGTCTCATTCGCGTCCTGACTTGCCTCACGGACGTGACAACCCAGTATGTATCTAGCCCCCGTAACCCCCAACCTTCGTGTCCCATGTGCTGACTTGGTAAAGCAAACAAACCGCAGACATCGCAATCCGCCGTGCCCAGCAGTCTAACAACCTCAAGCGCATGGCCGAGTTTGCCACGGTCGGCATGTACGATATGGACTTGGACGGGCGCCTGCTCGGCGCAAACAACGTCTTCTTCGAGATGTGCGGCCTGCAAAAGGTCGACCCGACCGAGATCGAGGTCCGGCCCTGGCAGATCTGCGTCTGCAAGGAGGACCTCTCGCTGCTCACCGAGAAGCTCGAGAAGATGGTGCTCGAGGACAAGGTGCAGAACGTTGAGGTCAGGCTCAACACCACCTGGACCGCCGACGACGGCTCGGGCCATAAGGTTGTCGTGCCGAGGTCGGTCCAAGCGACCTTGATGCCCGTCCGGACAACAGACGGCAGAATCCAGAGCTTCACGGGCTGTCTGAGCGACGTGTCGCTGCAGAAATGGCAGCTCGACTCGGAGAAGGAGCGCAAGGAGGAGGCCATCGAGTCCAGGCGCCAGCAGGAGAACTTTATTGACATGACGTCGCACGAGATGCGCAACCCGCTGAGCGCCATCATCCACTGCGCCGACGCCATCACGGCCACGCTCACCCGCGTCCAGGAGCTGCTGGGAGGCGGCATGTACAGCAACGGCGCAGACGTGGCTCGGGACGGCGAGGACTGGCCCACTGAGGCGCGCGAGCTTGTCGAGACCAGCATCGACAGCGCCGAGACCATTGTTACCTGCGCCCAGCACCAGAAGCGCATCGTCGACGACATCCTGACCATGTCCAAGCTGGACTCGAGTCTGCTCTCCATCACGAGGGTTACGGTGGACCCCATCAAGATGGTTAAGGAGGCGCTCAAGATGTTTGAGTTCGAGGCCCGACGCGTGGACATCAACCTGAGCATGGTGGTCGACCCCTGCTACCACGCCCTCGGCATCGACTACCTCGACTTCGACCCGTCGCGCCTCAAGCAGGTGCTGATCAACCTGCTGACCAACGCGCTCAAGTTTACCAAGACGGGCCCGACCAGGAACGTGACCGTGGCCGTCAGCGCGAGCCTCTCGCGCCCGACCGAGGCGACAAGCAAGGTCAACTTCATCCCGCGGTCGCAGGAGTCGCTCGAGGCCGAGTACGCCCAGCCGGCGCCGCTCAACCCGAGCGATCCCGTGTTTTTAATGTTTGAGGTGGAGGATACGGGCGAGGGCTTGACGGAGGAGGAGAAGAAGAGCCTGTTCCAGCGCTTCGTCCAGGCGTCTAGTCGCACCCACGTCAAGTATGGCGGCTCCGGCCTCGGGCTGTTTATCAGCCGCCGCCTGACCGAACTGCAAAATGGTAAGCACTCTGGGCTGATTTGAGAGTACTAGTGGTGACTGACATTCTCGACAGGCAGTATCGGAGTCGCCTCCAAGCCCGGTGTCGGCAGCACCTTTGCGTTTTACATCGAAGCCTACCGCCCAATCCGCTCCACCTTCCGCGAGCCCGAAACCGGCCGCACATCTGCCGAATCGGCCCTCTCAGCCCTGCTCGTCAGCTCCGGCTCCGGCCGGCGGGGCAGCAGCATGCGCGCCGTTAGCAGCGGCACGCTCAGCAGCGAGTCGACCACCGCAACAACAAGCAGGGGTAGCGGCAGCGGCGGCGGCAGCCTCGGGCTGAGCCCGGTAGCCACCGCGGCCGCGGGCACCCCGACCAGCGAGCTCAGCATTAGCCCCGGCGCGATGCTGATGACCCTCCCCGCCCCGCAGATCAACGGCGTCATGGTGGTGGAAGACAACCTCATCAACCAGCAGATCACGCGCCGCGGCCTGCTCAACATGGGTTTCACCGTCGACGTGGCAAACCACGGCGTGGAATGCCTCGAAAAACTCCGCAGGACCGACCGCTACGTCCTCCCCGCGCCGGAGTCCTTTCCCTTTTCCTCCGACCCTGATGCCGCCTCTATATCCACCCATCCTCCGGCCTCGGCCCCGTTCCCGCTATCGATGATCCTAATGGACATTGAGATGCCCATCCAAGACGGGCTGACCTGCACGAGGAATATTCGCGAGCTGGAGCGCGCGGGAAAGATTGTGGGCGGGCGGATACCGATCATTGCGGTCAGCGCGAATGCGAGGATGGAGCAGATTGTGGAGGCGAAAGAGGCCGGGTGTGATGATGTGCTGGTGAAGCCTTATAGGATGCCGGAGTTGTTGGAGAGGATGAGGATTGTTATGGGGAGGGTTGCGAGGGGGGGTTGATTATTTTGTTGCGTTGAGGGGAAGAAATGAGGATGAGGGGGTGAAGGGGTGAGGAGGCATATTTGTGGAGGGAGTTCATGGAGGGGACTTGCATCGCATCGCATGGGACGGGCACGGATGGTGTTTTTTTTTTTTTTTTTACACAAAACGCTCCA
>MU855481.1:19193-56392 GCA_033296695.1 Staphylotrichum tortipilum | reverse complement strand
GTTGAGATGCTCAGGGTAGAGGGAAGAAAGGGGATGTATGACTGATCGTGGACAGGATGAACGCTACGATGGAGAGGCTGGCCAAGATGACCGAGGCCGAGTACACGCCCTTCATCAGGGTGTTATTCGGGCTGTCGTCGCCGGCGCCCGTCCCGGTGGATCTCGCGTCGGACTCAGAGGTCGGGAACATCGAGTGGGTTGATCCAACCCTCAACGACAGCCAGAAGGATGCCATCCGGTTCGCGCTGGCGTCGGAGGAGATTGCTCTCATCCATGGGCCGCCGGGTGTGGGTTTCCCCCCAAGATCACGACATTACTGTAAAAAAGACAGCTAACGCATATCAGACCGGCAAGACGCACACGCTCATCGAGCTCATCCTGCAGTTCCTCAAGCGCAACCTCCGCGTGCTCGTCTGCGGCCCCTCCAACATCTCGGTCGACAACATCGTCGAGCGCCTCGCTCCGCACAAGGTGCCACTCATCCGGCTGGGCCACCCAGCCCGCCTGCTGCCGTCAGTACTCAACCACTCGCTCGACGTGCTCACGCGAACCTCCGAGGCGGGCGCCATAGTGCGCGACGTCCGCGCCGAGATGGACGCGAAGCAGGCGTCGATCCGCAAGACGCGCAACGGGCGCGAGCGCAGGGCCATTTACGCCGACCTCAAGGAGCTGCGGAAGGAGTACCGCGAGCGCGAGCGGCGGTGCGTGGCCAGCCTCGTGGCTGGGAGCAAGGTCGTCCTCGCGACGCTACACGGTGCGGGCGGGTTCCAGTTGCGCGGCGAGCAGTTTGATGTGGTGGTCATCGACGAGGCGAGCCAGGCGCTCGAGGCGCAGTGCTGGGTGCCGCTGCTGGCGGCGAAGAAGGCAGTGTGCGCGGGCGACCACCTCCAGCTGCCGCCGACTATCAAGTCGCTCAACCTAAAGAGCAAGACCGCCAGTACCAACGCCAGTGGAGGCAAGAAGGGGAAGAAAGACACCAAAACCACCACCACCACCCCCACCGAGACCCCTTCCCCCAAACCCACCACCTCCCTCGAAACAACCCTCTTCGACCGCCTCCTCACCCTCCACGGCCCCTCCCTCAAACGTATGCTCACCACCCAATACCGCATGCACGCCTCCATCATGGACTTCCCCTCGACCACGCTCTACAAATCCCAACTCATCGCGGCCCCCTCCGTCGCATCCCGCCTCCTCACCTCCCTCCCCTACCCGGTCGAAGCGACCGACGACACCACAGAACCGCTGGTGTTTATCGATACGCAGGGCGGGGACTTTCCGGAGAAGAACGAGGATGAGGAGACTGGTGAGGGTGGGAAGGGGAAGAAGTTGACAAAGGGGGGGCTGTATGGGGAGAGCAAGAGTAACGAGATGGAGGCGGCGTTGGTGAAAGCGCATGTGAGGAGGTTGGTGAAGGCGGGGGTCAGGCCGGAGGATGTGGCGGTTGTGACGCCGTATAATGCGCAGGTATGTTCACTTTTGGGGTACCGTGGTTGTGGTTCTGGGTCGTTATGGGGGTTGGTATAGGGGGTGTGATATATTGGGAGTGGTATACCCCCCCTCCCGTCCCCACGATGATCGCCGCAGGCATGGTGAGGTGAGGATGGCCTATCTGCAGTGCGGGAGAGATGATGTTCATGCGCGAGCGGGCCGGGAGAGTTCGGTCCCGAGGGATGGAGATGGGCGGGTTGGGCTGGGCTGGGCGGGTTTGCATGATGATGGTGGATATGGGAGGGGGGGTTGAGAGTTGCGCGCTGACAGATCCTTTCTTCACACAGCTCGCGATCCTTGCGCCGTTGAAGGAGACGTTCCCGGGCATCGAGCTCGGGAGCGTGGACGGGTTCCAGGGCAGGGAGAAGGAGGCCGTGATCGTCAGCCTCGTGCGGAGCAACCCGGACGGCGAGGTCGGATTTTTGGGGGAGAAGAGGCGGTTGAATGGTGAGTTGCTTTTTCTTTTCTTTTGTCTTAACTCTCTTTGAGCTTTCAAGGCCCCCAGGCCGATCCCCCGCCCCCTACGATAACCTACGACTCGTACTCGTACTACAGTGACTTACCCGTTGGACGGCGGTTGGTGGTTGGGGATTGTCGCGGGTAATGTCTGGCAGTCACAGTCACATCCCTTCCCGTCCAGTCTGTCTCTTTCTGTGTGTGCGAGGTAGAGACCAACGAGCCGGGACGCCGTCCCGAAATCGTGGGAGATGATGTTAATGCGAGAGGATGGGAATGCCAGTGGCGATGACACGACCCAAGCGATCGTTGACGGTCATTGGAGACTCCGAGACGGTAAAGAAGTGAGTTTAGTTCTTTCTGTTGGTTTCATCCCCCCGGTGTTGTGTGGTGTCTGTGGTGTTGTGTTATGTCGTATGTTGATCTGTCCGACCGGCCGGGCTGACGACTTTTGGTGACACGCAACCAAAAAAAAGAGGGAGCAAGTTCCTCAAGGACTGGATGGAGTTTCTGGAAGAGCACGCGGACCTCCGCTACCCGGACCTGGCCTCACTCGCCGGGGACGACGACGCATGAACACGAGGGCGGAGGGCCGCTGACGGGGATAGACGAATCAGAAAAAGTGTTGTTGGGCGCATTGAACAAGCCGGGCCGGATGTTCGGGATTTTTGATCTCGAAGCTGCGTGGAAGCGGTCAGGAGGGCGGGCTTCAAGTCAAGGGTCTCTCTCATCCAATCTTTTTCCTGTTCAGCATGACGACGTAATCTGTTCCAGTTGGTACCAGCTCGGGTTCCGTTGGTGTCTGACATTTGGTTGCGAGGGCGATCGGAGAATTTCCTTGCTTCTCCCGGGGGTAGTTGTGGTTGAGAGATGGGGTGGCGCGGCAGTCCCCCGCAGAGATCAGATGCTGATTCGACCAGCTCATCTCGAAGTCTATCAACCAGTCGATGGGGTGTGTGCGGTGTCGGCTAATTATTCGAGTTCTTGAAACCGACAGTGTCTCCGCCTTCTCGAGGCTGTGGCCCGACACAAGGCAGATCTGGCCTGGCCCTTGCTGTTGGCCCTTGAACTCTCCGAGATGGGGAGCAAGTTGGGCGCTCGGGTTGGATGAGGGCTGTTCGTTGTTGCGGGACGTGGACCCCTGGCCCGGTGGCCGTTTCAGGCTCTCCCTTGTTGGTGGGGACGACAGACGCCATGGACGTTGCCAAGCAGCGCTGGGTCCGCCGGGGGGGAGGGACGGGGAGCCGGGGTCGGTCGGGGAACGGGGGTCATCGGCCAGGGGAGCGAAGGGGGAGAAGGTGTGGGGGAGAGGCCAGGAGAGACAACGGCTGTGAGCCTGTCAAACAAACCACAACAACCCGCTCGTTGTCTCGTCTCGTCCAACACAACGTCCATGAGGTAATTATGTTTGTACGACGGGCCGGGAGGGAAGCGAGGGGCAGCGTGTGATTGAACGAGAGGCTCGCTTCGGCGTCGACGGACCATCCGCACCACCACTCTATCGGCATTCTCGCTGACACTCGCCTGAGGTTTCACACCTCCACCATGCCCTCCACCGCCGACCTCTCCGCTGCTACGGCTGCTGAGTTACAGCACTGCAGCGCGCACAGCGAGCCAGTGCCTTGTGATGCCAAGGGCCGCGTTGCGCCCAGGGGGTTGGTCGATGGCAGGGTATCATCGGCCTCAGGGTTGCCCGGCTGCACATGCCCATTCCACCACCAATCCTTTCCCTTTTCTGCTCGCGAAGGGCTGCCAACGACTGCCCAGTGCGCTCCGGAGGCTGAATGCAGCACGGCGACTGGCCCGAGGCGGTCTGCGGCCTGCGGGCTGTTTCTGTGTTTTTTCCCGCCGAATCTGCATGCCGACAGGCGCGCGGGGTCGGGGGTTGGGCGGAGCGAGGGGGGTGTTGCTCACTCACTATCTGCCTCCTGCATGCCGCGTCGTCAGTTGCTCACTTGTAAACAGCCGCGCGTGAGAGAGAAGGGGGTGCCATCCGCGCGCGGGCATTGGCTGGTCCCCCCGCTCGTGTCATGTTCTGCGCGGCAGAGGTCCAGCGCAGCAATGCATGCGGCTTCGCGGCCAGCCGGTCCCTGAGGGGGCCACCAAATCTGTATTCACAGATGCGTTTCGCTGGCTGCGTGAGGGCGGTGGACACCAGGTGCATCTGTCTGCATCTGTGAAGGGGGGGGCCAAGGCAGACCGACGTATCAGGGAGGTCGCACCGAGGCCACGCAAATTGTGTCGCCTGGGTGTGAGGTGGGTGTGATGAGGGGCCTATGTGGGTGTTGAGTGGCGAAGGTGAGAATGCTGTGCGGGGGGGGTGTGTGGGCGGGCTGGATCGTTGGATGTTGTGTGGTGATGATGGTGTTGTGCATGTTTGGGTTGCGAGCGAGTTACCTATCTTGGCTGTGTCGTTCGACGGCAGCCCAAGTCCCCAGAACCAGAACCAGAACCACCGCGCGGTCGAGTGCAACGTTAGAGTTTGGTCTGGAGCCGGCATGTGTTAATAGCAGGAGGAGAATATAGCAGAATACCCACGGATGCGTCGTCAGGCACGCGAATTCAACGCCGAGCCCAGCTTCCCAGGACACAGAGATCTCGATGAGCAGGAAGTGCAGGCCGATCATAAAACTCAACCCCGTTGATAAGATGGCCCCAGCACCCGTATCCGCCAGCCTCAGAAGCCCTGTCAATAGCCCACACGCCATTCGGGTCTCGTGGCGCGGATCAAACTCGCTTGAGCCCCCCCAATTCATCCATCCCCCATGCCGCATGCCCTGACTAGCCCTCGGCCCATGGCGTGGCGGAAGGACCCTCGGGGATTTGGCGTGTCTTTTAGCGCCCCACACGAACCGTCGGTGTTGATGGAATGGATTTGTCGAGCAAGTGCCTTCCAGAAGTGGCCGAGATGCTCCAGCTGTGTTATTGAAGTTCCTTTTTTTTGTCTTGGTGTTTTTTGCTTGCAACGTGACCTCGCCAAAGCAGCAGCAGACGGCAGGCTTGCTCCAGGCAACAGCAGCCCATCAAGATCCCCCCAGATTCCCCAGTTGCAGTCGGGTATGCACGAAAATGCTATTCTCGTCCTCCCGTCCTCTCCCATCCTCCCAGCGCCACGGCAGGCAAACAAAACAAAATCTCCTTGTCCCGTCGTGATACGAAGAGGGTCGATTCCGTTCTTGGCGCTCCCCCGTACGCCCACACCGCGCCCCCGTCGACACCAGACACTTCGAACTGCCACCCCCTGTCCCCTGCCCGCCCACGCACCCACGCAACCCACGACGCACCCACGACAGTCCCCAAGCCGCAATAGCGCATCGGGGCCTAACTGGATCTGGGCCCGCCGCAGCTGGCATCCTTGCGCTGCAGGTCTCACCTCCACTTGCTTCCTCCGGTGACGGGACGGGGCGTCGGTCTCGTCTGGCCTGCTGCGCCCTGCGCATTTTGGCCGAGAGGAGGGCATGAAGAAGAGCGGCACAGGCCGCGCTGAAGGGAGGTCAGCAATGCGCCCGACGACGGCGAGACAATGCAGCAGCATCGCGGCCGCCCGGCGCCTGCCCAACCATCGCCCTTCGTCCACTGAGTGCGCCGCGACTGAGTCCTGCTGTCGCTCTCGGCAGGCCGTTCCGTCATCCGCTGCCGCCGCCATGCAGCCGCCCCTGAGCCCTGACACGACCCTGGCCCGCAGCCCGTCGACAGAGCGTGGCATCTCGAGCTAGTGACGGCGCACAGCAACCTGTCCATCGTCCGAGACACTCCCCCCAAGCCCATGCAGCCACTCTCGACGCCGGGTTGCGGGCATCCACGGCAGCCCCCAACACCGCGTCGTTCACCACGCCAACGATCGAGGGTCCGGAGTGCAGTACATACGTATTCCGTGCATACCGACCTGCTGATGTGGAGATACAGATACGCAACTCAACAACGGAGTCGTCCAGCACCCCCTTCGCCCGATGCCCAGCAGATAGCAAACATGACACGCTGTTGGGAGAAGGTATCCCCTTTCTCCCACGAGCCCCCCCGGCCACTACCCCCTAGTCCCTCCCCTACCGTCGGAGCAGCAGCAGAGCACGGACACCCAGACTCGCAGACTCGCCATTCAGGAACTGAAGCCCAAAACAGGCAAACCTCACGCCCCCTGGCCCCACCCTGCGGCCCCAAGCGCACCCCTCATGCCCCTCCATCACCGTCACATCCCCCCATCCCCCCCCCCCCATCCTTGCAGTTGCATCGCAAGCTTTATGTAGTAGGGATCCGGGACGTCGCCGGCGCAGCATGTTGTTGGACATTAATATCCGCCATTGGTGCTGCTTTCTCGCCCTCGCGGGGCGTCGTGCTGTTTACCTGTCCAGTCTGTGTCCCGCGCCTTCGCGTCGACCAACCCCTTTGCCTGGCTCGACTCCAGCAATGACGCCTTAATGCAGCGCACCAGGGTGTTCCGTGCTGTGTGCTGCTGAGCTTTCTCTGCCCGCCTGTCATCCATAAACTGACCGGATCCATTCGTTTTATATATATATTTTTTTCATAAACCCGCCACCTCGCTCCACAGGCAGCGTCAAGCAAGCACAAGGCGTCTCGAGACCCAGCAGCTACCTCCCCACCACTTCCGGAACACACACATACCCGTACCCAGGGCCGACGAGCAAGCAAGCACCATCCCAACACCTTACTGTCAGGTACCGACTCGCTCCACGCTCAGGAACCAGAGCCGCATCGCTGGTCATGCGGATCGACCTGTAACGACCAGACACCCAAGGCCCTCGTTCCTTCGCTGTTGCTCTTCTTGTTGTCTCTGTCCCCTTATTTTGACTGGGATCACCCGGACAAAGCGCATTGAAGGGACAGACCGCGACCGAGTGTCCTTGACTCGGCCGTTGGTTGGCGGTGGTGGTGCGCAGATGGCTCGGGGGAGGTGGTGAGCGACAGCCTTATCAAGCACCTCTGCCCGCCCTCGCCCGCCCTCGCCCGTCTTGTCCCATCTTATCCAACCTCTTTTTGCCATCCGCCGCCTCACTCGCCTGCTGCCACTGCCGTCATGCCGAGCATCTTCGGGAAATCCGGCTCCACCGCCGGCCGTGCCAAGGCCCGGCACAAGTCCATCCGGGGCACTATCTCGGCTCCGATTCCGATTCCGCAGACCCCTGATGATGACGAGTTTCCCATCCGGAAGCCGGGGTCAGCCAAGGCATCAGTGACTGAGGACGATTTTCCGCTTCGTGCATCAGGAACCAACGTTGCCGCCCAGCTGTCCGGAGTGGACGGGCCCGGGCCTTCCCCGGACGAGCCATTGGAGCAGCAACCAGAGGACCTAGGCCCCAGCAGTGACCAGCAGGCCCCGGAGAACCAGCAGGCCCACGATCGAGAACCCAGCCCCGGCATGAGCCCAGAATTCGAGCAGCAGGAACCCGTAGCAATGCCGTTTCAAGCCCCGGTTGCGGCTCCGGCCTCGATCAGCGGCGGCTCGGGGGCCAGCCGCACTGACTTGGCGACGGATATCCGGCCGGAACCGCCATCCACTCCTCCACCTGCACCCCCGAACGGGTCCAACACCTCGGTCGGGCGCCCGGCATCCCGCCCGGCATCACAATCTCCCCCTTACCGGTCGTCTCCGCGGAGGAGCTCCCCCCGAAAGAGCTCCCCGCTGGCAGTTTCGCCATCGAGGGTTGAGCCGCCGGTGAGGAGGGCCACGAACCCGGCCCTGAGCAACGTCAGGTACTCTGTCGTCAGCGACGCCCCCAGCAAGCAGACCACCCAGAGCAAGGGCTCTCCGAGTCGGAAGAAGTCAACCTTGCGGTCGGCGCTCGGGAGATTGTTTGGGCGCGGCAAGAAGAAGGCTGGCACCGAGAACCAAGAGCCGAGCATGACCTCAGTCCGCGAGTCCCGGCCCCTGGTTTCGGCTCAGCATCGAAGTGTAAGTCTTATCGATGGATACCCACCCACATGGGATTCACTGAGGTTTCCGGCAGTTGCTAACACGTCACCCCAACTCAGGATCCCACAGCGCTCAGCCGACCCAACCACAGGTCGCCAAACCCCTCGGCCTCACTTACCATCAGCGAGTTTGACCGCCCTCTTCGGTCTCACTCCATTGGGCCGGGCGATATCATGGCCATCGAGAGCGCACGCAACTCTCTTCAGGCCGATACTGCGGGACTCGGTGCTGCCGCAGCGGCGAGTCGTCGGCGCGCCGCCACGACAGGTGGCCACACGCTGCTTCGGCCTCATTTGTTCAACCGCGAGTACGGGGCTGGTCTGTCCCCGCGTCCCGTCAGTGCTCACGGTCGGGCGAGCCGGACCAGTGGGCGGCCCGAGTCGGATGATCCGAACGAGATCGGGCGCGCAATCACGAGCGACAGCAGCGGTGGTCTTCGACGGCGGTCACGGAGCCTTTCTGGACTGCAAGACCTCGCGATCCAGCCTGGCGGTCGACGGCGGAGCGACGAGATACGCTACTGGCGCGAGTCGTACGACCCAGGCTTCCTGTCCCCCCTGTCATCGAATGCGCAAGACGATGTCGATGACACGGGCATGCTCGATGTCAGCGCCCCCGAGAGCCCTGCGGTCGATCGGCCGCCCAAAACCCCGCCGCAGCCCTTCAACTTTGGCCTCCTGTCCAAGGAAATGATGGGGATGAAGATTACCCACGCAGCCGACATGGACATGCGTCTTGAGAACCTCGAGTTCCGAGCCCTGCGAATGGAACGTGTGGTTGAAAAGCTGTGCCACGCCGTCCCCGACTTCCAGGCGCCGACCGATTTGAAAGAACCAAGCCGACCTAGCAGCTCACGACGCTGGCTCGAGACAGACACAAAACTGAGGATCCCCTTCCCCGACATCCCACCCCAACCATCGGGCTCCCTCCGCCCGCCCTCTTCACCAACCACCAACGCAACCTCCCCCTTGCGTTCCGCATTCCGCCCAACCTCCACCTCCACCATGCGAGGCGCCCTGAGTCTGCCCTCCCTGGGCCGTGAACCCGGCCAGACCGCCGGCACCGCGCCCCCGCAGGCCGATGTCATCGCCCAGCTGCGAAGCGACCTCGACGCCGAGCGCGCCGCTCGTACCGCCCTCGAGGCCCAGGTCAAGAAGCTCTCGGACCGCGTCAACACCCTCTCGACTACCATGTTCGCCATGATCCGCAGCCCGTCCGAGTCGCGCTCGAACGAGCGGCTGGCGGCGTCCGCCGCGGCGGCCGCAGCGCCTTCAACACCTGGCTCGCTTCTCCAGTCCCCCAAGACCCTCCTTGTCCCGCCACCGCCGCAACCGCCGCAGGAACAGCTCTCCGTCTTTGAAACGGACGACGATGACGACGACGACGTCGTTCCCGCATCGCGCGGCAAGCCGGCCCTGGACGAGGAAGGGGACGTGACAGAGGACGACTTCCAGACCCCGCGCGAGGAGCGCACGCCGCTGGTCAGCTACGGCGCCTTTGGGCCGGGCGGGCTCCGCGTCCCCGGCCATGACGACGAGGACGATGATGTAGGCGGTGCCAGCGGGGACGAGGACGATCCCAAGCGGAAAAAGGCGGCGCGGACGCTCAGTCTGGGACAGCTCACCCTTGGCAAGGGGCAGCGGGCACGGGGGTAAGGGGGTTCGTGCCGAGCGAGCTCTTGGGGACGCACACCACCCACACACACGAACGAATGAAACGGAAACGGGAGGCTGGGTTTCTGCACCTCCCTTTGCCTGGGGCATTTCATTCCCATCTTGCCTAACACGTTGAACGGCCTTTTCACGAAACCAACACACATCAGCTGACGGGACACGGCCTCGACACATGGTTACGACGATGACTCGACCTACCTACCAATCTTTCTTCTGCATTTCCTTACCAGCAACAAAGCAGCAACAACAGCAACGTCGGTTTGTTTGCATCTAGCCTCACGGTGGGCGGCGGCAGTTCTTCAATTTCCCATTTCATCTTTCCCGCATAGCGACGCAATGTATTACTTTATGTTTATGTTTCTTGGTTTACCGATCCTGGCTTTTTCTCTACTTTTCTGGAGTGTAGTTAATCACTGTATAACTAGATGGCCATCCATCCCCTGAGGGCGTTCCAGGGGTGGATGTGTTCCGTTTCCTTTTTTTGGGCTGGGCTGTGTTGGAGGGAGGATCATGGGCAGCAAGGGTTTGGGTGCCCCTAATCGGTCAACAATGAAGACGCGGTTGCCCACATTTTTGCTCGCTGATATCTCGGATTTGGTGACTGCCCCGTGGTGACGCTGTGGAGTACATATATCTGCCGAGTGAAACTCAACGCTGGAGGCTGACGTCTAGGGAGTACAGAATAGCCCCTGATACCCGCTCGCCCAAGGAGAAGCAAGCAGCAGGGCCACTCCCACAAACCACGCCGTTGCGGAACAAGGCTCCCAGCTCTCACCCTCCCTCGTCAAACGCGCAAGGACTAGTTCAATCACCCGGGCCACCACCATTAGCCCATTCTCCATTAGGGAACTGCATTCGCCACCAGGGAACCTCGTCTCCTCCCTTGCAGCCGCCGTCAGCATCGCCATCACCAAACACGCAGTTGACATTGGCCAGGGCCATCTCCTCCTCAGGGGGGAGCATGAAGTCGAAGTTGCCCAGGAGTTCAGGGATGTCACCCGACGCGTTGGCGTCGGCGGTAGTGTCTCCCCCGATCTGAGAGGCATCCACCCCCGGGGAGTTCTGGGGAAAGAACAGCAACTCCGCGCCAGGCTCAAGCCCAGGCTGAGGGGGGGTCGTATGCCCAGTCATAGGGGAGCTCTCAAGCCCAGTTATAGAGGGAGTCCCAAGGTAAGTCACAGAGGAGGTCTCGGTCCCAGGAAGAGAGGGAGTCCCAAGGTAAGTCACAGATGAGGTCTCAGTCCCACACAGAGACGGAGTCTCGAGCCCGAGTGAGTGGGGGTCAAGCCCAAATATAGACTGAGGTTCAATCCCGGGCATCTGCTGAGGCTCAAGTCTGGGCCTTTTCCGAGGCACGGGTATAGACCGAGACTGAGGCTCAAGTCTAGGCTTTTTCCGGGGGTTGGGGACAAACCGAGCCTGGAGCTCAGGTCCGGGCAGCTGATGTGGTTCAAGTACAGGCCGAGACTGAGGTTCAAGTCCGGGAATCTGCTGTGGCTCAAGCTCGGGAATCTGTTGTGGCTGTGGCTCAAGCCTGGGCATCTGCTGAGGCTTAACCGCGGGCACCAGCCGATTCTGCCGGCCCTTGGTGATGCACCAGACAAGCCCGCTCTCGAGTGCCTGAATCGTACCCTGCTTCGTCATTAACCCATCCACCCCCAGGTGGGAGCACCGCTCCAGCTCGGCCGGGCTGGCGGAGGTGGAGTGGGCAATGATCGGGACATCGTCGAGAAACGGCTTCAGGAGCTGGCTGTCGAAGCGGAGGAGGCGCACACAAGTGTAGCCGTCAATGACAGGCATCTGCATGTCCATGAGGATGGCGCGGGGCTTCTCCTGCGTGCCGTGTTGGGCGGCCACTAGGTAGTCGGTGGCTTCGACGGCGCTACACACGATGGTTACCATGAAACCCATTTTCTGCAGCGCCACGCCGGTGGAATGCCGGATGGTGGCGTTGTCCTCTACGACGAGGATCAGCATGGCGCCGCGCTCCGAGATGGGGAGTACCGCGCCAGTGGACTTGGTAACGTCGAAAGACGTGGTGTCGGGAAGAACCCTTTGATTGGAACCACTGGCATTTCCAGGATTCGACTTGGGGTTTGGGCCATGAGGCACATCGAAGTTGAATGCTAATCCCTTGGCCTCTGCAGCGGTTGCCAGTCCGGGCGTCATCTCTCGGTCGGCCCTTGGGGAGGCAAGTCTGACGCCGACGAGGGACATGAGGGCCTTGACCGAATGATCAATGTCCAGAACCGTGGCCCGGTGGCCTGGCGGTAGCCCAGAGGCCCGCAAAAGCATGTCGACCATGCGGCTTAGACCTTGAAATGGAGTGCGGATTTCAGACCACATCTGGTGGGTGTCAGTGCTAGCTCAAGCTGGTGCAGGGCGGCGGCAACAGTCAACTCACAGTTGCCAGCATCCGACTCTTGAACTGGGCCAGGGCGTCGTGAATCTCGCCATGGGTATGGTTAGTGAGGCCAGGAAGCTGCAACAGGACGCCAGCGGCGCCAACAATGCGAGGGCCTCGGGCCCCCCCCGCGCGAGCAGCCGCCTTTTTGAAAAGAGGGCGAAGGTATGCGCGGTACTAACGGCCGTCTGGGTCGGGTTAACGACTGGCGCGGCGGAACGGGCCTTGCTGACCAGCTTACTTATCTTGTGCTCTAGAGGGCCGAGCACGGGTCTCCCCTCGAGGACGTCGATGAGCTGGTCAAGGAGTGGTGGTGCCGGGGGGAGACCAGGGTCTATCTGCGCAAACACCTTGTCGATAGTTTTGCCCAGGTACCATTTGGGGTCACTCGGGGTTGCGCGACCAACACGGCAATGGAGTGGCGGGTTTCCATCCAGCAGGGTCATGGTGCGGTTACTGTTGACGGCGAACAAGATCATAGGATGCAGCGAAGCGGCGAGAGGGAGCTGTTCTGGGGTGTGGGATCCATTGACGAGCGGCGGTCGGGTGGTCTTGGGGCGCTTGGGCACGGGCGGGTTGCCGTGTTTGTTACCGCGCGGGAGGGCAGAGTCGCTGGGGGCCATGGTGGGTGTGTGATGGCCACACGGGGAGGAGTGCTTGGCCGATCTCGTGCCTTTGGAGAGAGATGCAGTACTGGTCGTGACGTTGGGAGCTGGGCGGAGATTTGGCGAAGGGGAGCGGACACAGAGGAGTGCTCTTCAGGGGTCAGACATGGATGGGAGAAGGGACTCTGGTAACGAGGGTAACAAGGCCGACAAGCAAACGAGGAAATTCTGAGATAGACAAAGTCCGGATCGAAGAGACAGAAGCAGCTCGAGACGAGAAAATCTCGATCCGCCTTCGAGGAACGAGGAAGGTGAAGACTGCCTGGCACCTGCCATCGCCATCGCCAACCCACTCCAAGCTTCCCCGCGCCGCTGCTGCTTAGCACGGGACGGCCCAGGCATTTCTATTTTCCAGTTTCTGGTCTCCCTTCTTATTTTCTTTTCCCCTCCCCAAACAACCTCAACTTGAGCTCTCATCGCCAACCTGGGGCTCAAAACCACCCAACACGACGACGACGACGTCTTCGTTTTCGACAGCTGGCACCAGCCCAGTCAGCTGGCAGTCAGTCGACCGAGAGTTTCCCGTGCAACCGCGCCAAGGCAAACCCCTGATTCATCGCTGGCAGGGGGTCTTGGAGTTCGAGATTTGAATTTCTGTTGTCTTGGACATCCCACATCCCACGCATCCCACATCATCCCACACGAGTCCGATGGGCGACCCGAAGACGGCCGACATTCCACCCAGGGCCCCCTCGAGGGCGCTGCTCAAGGGCCCTCTCCGGCCACCTCGGCAGCCTCCTGCGCCGACATCGTACACCCAGCCGCCCCGGAACAAGACCGAGACAGACGTCGACCCGCCAGGGGCCAAGCAAGGTACGTAGGTACCGTGTATGTGTGTGCGCGGGACGAGCAACACGTGTCGAGCGTGGCCGGTTGCCGTTTTCTGGGGATGGGGAAGGGAAGGGATGGGATGGGACGGGATGCTTATTAACCATTGTTCTGGGCCTCGACACCCGCGCCGCCAGCAGCCCTCGAACGCCAACAGGTTTCTCTGATCACGCTGTCGCAGCCCTTTGTGAACCCCGCCGACGCGTTTTCGGCACTCCACCGCGCCGGGCCCAGCGAGTCAGTATAGTTCGCCCCAATACCTTGGCGCCGCCCACGGGCTCTCCCTTCCCCATCTCATCTTCGCCCGCTTCACCACTTCGGACGATGGCTTCACTGCTCAGACGTCTTGGGTTGCCATAGGAATCCTTGGTCGGGGTTGCACACGCCGCTGCATGACAGTCCCTGAGACCAGACAACGGCTGTGCGCCAGGCACGGGAACCACCGCTCCTCACCGCAGAATTAAATATCCTCCGCCGCGGATCTTGCCCCGGTAACTCCCCGATCATCACCTCAGGTGCCGAGCTTTGCTCCGCATCTCCAACAACCCCACCCTGAACCCCGCATCCTGGGGGGCAAGGGTGCTGCCGCGTGCCATGGAGGCAGATTTGCCCCTCCACGAGGGTAAAAAACGAGAACGAAAAAAAAAAAGAGAACCAACGTCATTCCTCTCCGCTGCCCTCTGGCCCATCGCTTTTTGTACATATGTACACCGTCGGCTCTTGGGTTGCAGCGAAGGAGGGATATTGAGCCAGTTGCCCCATGATTGGTAGGGGGGTGGTATTCTTCCCTTCCCCGCGCGCGGGGGGATGTTGCCGAGATGATATCAAGCAGGCCCCGGCGGGGATGCCCTCCCAGGGACGCCCGCCACCGGCAGCATGAACGCGGCACTCCTGGACGGGGAACTAATGCCTCCGGCTCTCCACTTGCCGGTCGGAACTGACCCAGATCCCAAACCGCCCCGGATACCTGACCCCACCCCACCTTGGGGGTTCCCTTGGGGTTGATAATAAGCTTCCGCAGCTCGTTCTGGTCCGCATTTCGAACAGTCCTCCGTTCTTCGTCACCGGCCCACTCCACGACTCTGTCCGTTTCCAGCCCTCACAGTCGTTTGCCTGAGCACTCCGCACCTCCACACCATGTCTGCGTCTGCTGTCGCCCCCCCGGCCGAAGGCTCCCCGGTGCCCTTCATCATCAACGGCCAGGACGTCCTCCCAGAGCGCAAGTTCACCCTCGTGTCACCCGCCACCGGCAAGGCCGTCCACGAGGCCGCCAGCGCCACCGAGGCCGATGTCCGCGCCGCCGTCGACACAGCCGCCGAGGCTTTCAAGACATGGAGGAAATCGCTCCCGAGCGTGCGCCGTGACATCTTCCTCAAGGCCGCCGAGGTTCTGGAGAGGAGGAGGGCGGAGCTGAGCAGCTACATCATGGCCGAGACAGGTGCCCCGCAGCCCTGGGCCGACTTCAACCTCAACGCCTCAAAGGACGTTCTCCTCGACGTCGCCGGCCGGCTGTCGGCCCTGGACGGCACCATGCCCGCCGTCGGTGACCCCAACAGCGGCGCCATGATCCTCCGCGAGCCCTACGGCGTCATCCTCGCCATCGCCCCGTGGTAAGTTGTTGTCATTGCTGCTGCTTGCCGTCGTTCAGTTCTTATTCATGGCTAACCCCTGAACCCAGGAACGCCCCCTACATCCTCGCCACCCGCTCCGTGCTGTTCCCCATCGCCGCTGGCAACACGGCCATCCTCAAGGGCTCCGAGGCGTGCCCGCGCACCATGTGGGGCATCTGCTCTGTGTTCCAGGAGGCCGGCCTCCCCGCTGGCGTGCTGAACCTGCTCTTCCACGAGCCCGCCAACGCGCCCGCCATCACGGCCCAGCTCATCGCCGACCCGCACATCAAGAAGATCAACTTCACTGGCAGCACCCTTGTCGGCCGCATCATCGGCAAGCTCGCCGCCGAGAACCTCAAGCCGGTCCTCCTCGAGCTCGGCGGCAAGGCCCCCGCCATCGTCTGGGAGGACGCCGACCTCGACAAGGCCGCCTTCGAGTGCGCCCTCGGCGCCTTCCTCAACTCGGGCCAGATCTGCATGTCGACAGAGCGCATCATCGTGCACAAGAACGTCCGCGCCGCCTTCGAAACCAAGCTCACCGCCGCCATCGAGGCCATCTTTGGCGGCGCCGACGCCCCCGCACCCATCCTCATCAACGCCGCCGCCGTCGTCAAGAACAAGGCCCTCATCGCCGACGCCGTCAGCAAGGGCGCCGCGCTCGTCTACGGCGACGCCGCTGCCCAGGACCCCAGCCCCACCCGCATGCGCCCTGTCGTCATCTCCGGCGTGACCACCGACATGGACATCTACGCGACTGAGAGCTTTGGGCCGACTGTCTCGCTGTACGAGATTGAGACGGAGGAGGAGGCGCTTCGCATTGCGAATGATACCGAGTATGGGCTCAGCTCTGCGATTTTCACGGAGGACCTGCGCCGGGCACTGAGGCTCGCCAAGGAGATTGAGACGGGCGCGGTGCATATTAACAGCATGACGGTCCATGACGAGAGCACCCTGCCCCATGGCGGTGCCAAGGCCAGCGGCCATGGGCGGTTTAACACGGCGAATGGGCTGGGGGAGTGGGTGCGGACTAAGACTATTACTTTTAAGTGGTAAGGGAGCAAGGGGAAGGAGGGAGGGGGGAGGGGGGAGGGGGGGGTTGGGAAGGCATGGAGCGTGGGACTCGGGTTTCTAGTTGCTTCTAATGAAATACCATTTTGTCTTTTTGTTGTTAAATGAGGCGTTGTTGCTCTTGTTGTCGTACATGTGGGGTGGTGTGGTGTCACAAACTTGACCCGGTTGCGTAGGTGTGTAAGTGGTGAGAGAAAGAAATTGATCACTCTCAGGTCAAGCGGAAGGGAAACCAGTGTACACCCAGACACTCTATGTCCATCTAATAAGCAAGTGTACTCTACCGCTTGCACCCTGCCGAGCCCGAGCTCTATAAGCATTACCCCCTTCCTGCCGCTTCAAATAAAAAAGTAATATTTATACAACCCCCCTGAACAAAAACACATCCCCATACCTCCCATACCCATTAAAGCCCTCTCCCCCCGGCCCTTTTACTCAGCCGGCTTGGGCGCAAACCCCAACCTCTCCCCCTCGACATCAAACACGGTGAACTGCGCCTTGAAGAACACGTCCCCATAGATGGCAAACGGCAGCCCATTCGCCGTCTGCACACCCCCGTAACAAACCGTCGCCGTCTCGAAATCATCCGTATCCACCGGCGCAAAGCGCACCAATTCCCCGGGAATCACAGCACGATACGTGCCGATATGCAGCACCAGATCCGGCGGGGTCGCCTTACACGGAAACACCCACCCGCCCTCGGAGGCGGAGGTCTTGGCGCCGGGCAGCTGCGCGTAGTACGCCTGGACGAGGGCGGCGGGGAGCAGGAGGAGGGTGGTGCCCGTGTCTGCGATGGCGGTGTGCGCGATGGGGACGAACATGCCGGCGGTGGAGTTGGCGAAGGAGGCGTTGCCTGGTTGGGAGATGGAGAAGCCCGAGGCGGGGAACTGCCAGAAGCCTGAGGTGGCGTTGATCGGGATGAAGGAGAGCGGCCCGGTGAACTCGGTGGGGTCGATGAAGCCGAAGTTGTAGTTGCCCGCTGGGAGGAAGGGGGGATGTTAGTTTGGTGGCAGAGTTGGGGATGGAGGGGGGGAGAAAAGGGGGTGCGCTTACGCTCGGCCTTCTTCAGGTTGGCGGTAAAGACGGGGTACTCCAGCGAGTCCAGCGCGTTGGAGATGAAGGTCTTTTGCTTGTTCGGGCGGACCTGGTTGATCGAGTCGAAGGCGAGGCCCAGCAGGCCGGACGAGGCGGCGTCGTGGGTGAAGGAGGCCGAGACGCTTGTGGCGGACTCGACGGCCTGGCCAAAGACGGTGACGCCGCCGACGCTGACGGTGTCGGTGTAGACGTTGCCGGCGGAGCGGCTGCCGTCCCCGTAGGTGATGGTCCAGGTGTGGTTGTCGAGACGGCGGGCGGTGGTGCTGTCCTCGATGCGAAACAGCTTCTGGCCGCCCTGCTGGCGCTCGGGGGTCTCGGAGCTGAACACCCACAGGTCGGACGAGCCCGTGTCAAAGTTGAGGTTCAGGGTCTGGGGTGGCGTGCCGATCTCGACGGGAGCGAGGTACTCTACGTCAAAGAGCTGGGGGACCGCCGAGACCTCGCCTATTCGGGATGTTAGTAGGGGATGTCAAGCCAGGAGACGTCAGCATGTCTTACGCACCTTGGTCGTCCGTCTCGTTGGTGTACGGCCCCTTAGTGGCGCTGCCGCCGTGGTAGGCGCCGAAACTCTGGAGCGCCTTGGGAAGGGGCAAGCCCAGGTCTTTCATGATGGTGTGGAGGACATCGACAAGGTCCGGAGGCAGCTCCATATTGTACTTCTCGTAGACCTTGGCGAGAGCCCTGGGGCCCTTTCCGTGCTGCTTGAATTTGTGGTTGTGAATCTGGGGGATCTTGATCCTGGAGCCTCCGATGTGGCGGGGCTTGATGTCGGCGACATCGACGCGGACGACGCGGGGCGCGGCCGCGGCGAGGGATGCCGCAAGGGCGAGGGCGGCGAACTTCATGGTTTAGAACAGAGAGGGTGACCTGCACTAGACTAGGAGATGACGAGTAGGGATATCCGTAATTGGTAAGAATGAATGTTGACTGCAAAAGGAGAAAAAAATGAATGAGAGTTGAGGCACCAAAGCGCCTAAGGTAGTGAGAGACTGGCTATTACTGACCGACTCCGTGAGAGTCGAGCAGGTGAAGGAAAGACGAGGAAGCCGAGAAGTATGGGGAGGACGGGCGTGTTGAAGAAAGCACGAGCCCTGGGATTGGAATGAAGATGGCGGGCAGCGTGCTCCGTCGCGGCACGCCTTGTTTATGCGAGCATCTCGCATTTCATGGAGGAAGCCCAATCCCTGGTCGCCAGCCAGCATGCTCTCCACACTATGCTCCCTTCCACACCCCTTTACCGACGACTCAGGGGAACGAGCCATTCCTGGCGATCGATTGGGTCTGTCAAGGCAACACAAGGCAGAATGCTTGACAAGGGGGGAAAACCAGGACGTGCTGCGTTCCAGTGTCGGCCAGCAGCGCTTGGCATCCGAAACATGGCCCTGGGTTGCAGCAAGTTGCAGATGGGCAGGCCGGAAAGGGAAGGGGACGTTGATCTGTCCTCGGCCGAAACAAAGTGACTTTTGGATGATCGCCAACGGTTCGAAACGTGCCGAGTGGAGCGCGGTAGGCTGTGCTTGGCCCATCCCAATTTCCCCGGTCCTGCTTCAGTGCTCCACGGCGCGGGAGTCGTGCCACAACAAGCAGAAGGCCGCAAGCAGGATGCATGGCACACGAGGTCGCCAGCAGCAAACAGGCAAGCAGCAGGCAAGGAGCAACAAGCCGATGATGCACCGTGGAGCAGGGTCGTCGAAAGCATGGGGCGGAATGTTTGCGTGGTTGGTCAGACCCAGCGACGAAGCCTTTCACGGGGAGCCGCAGCTGGGGCTCTGCTGGGCCAACCGCGGGGGAGCGAGGTGCTCAACTTGAAACACACTTAATTGGGAACAAGCTCGCCGCCAAAAGAAACTGAGGGAGCCAGTGGCTGCCATCGATCGCGGTTCGGCAGAGCATGGGGGGAAGGACATGGGGCAAGGGACATGGGCAAGGGCTTGGTGAGGGCATGTGAGCATGATCTCATCCCGCTGTTTGCCGCTTGGCGCGATCGGCTGTCCCGCAGCTCCGCTGGTTTCCTTGCCTGAGTTGTGTTGAGTGAGACCTGGAGAGCAGAGGAAGGGTTGGCGGAGTAAGATTTCCAGGGTCAGCAAAAAGTGTGTCCGGACTCCGGAGTTAAGGTTGGAGAAACAGCTGCTGGCCGCCACATCAACGCCACAACTGCCAACCAACCGCCACATACCCACTTTTGACAGCGATTTATGTCAGCGGCGTGGCCAGCCAGTCAGCCCCATTTCAGCAACCTCCAAACAGGGCTGCAGCTGCTTGTTCCAGCTCCTTCCTCGAGCGCTGTCTCACAGGCGCTGGTGGGCGAGGCGCCCGTGACGCGTCACCGCCGTCGCTTTCGAATCAGGCTGCAGCCCGGAGAGACCGGACGACTTGGACTTGTCTAAGCGAATCTTATTACTGTCTGTATATCAGGGCCATTGTTTCTGGTTTCTATGTGTTTCTTTGCCTCGTGGACTCGTTGTCTGTCTGGGATGCACCGTGCTCTTCCAGACACAGACATGCTGATTGATGCACACAATCTGCAGCAGAAACAGCAGGCACCGGCCAGACAACTGAGTCCGAGTCGAATATTTCAACCCGCCGTCTCGGCTGCCCGCTTCTTTCCTGCTGCTTGCCGCCAGCATACGAGCCAGCCATACTCGTACCAAGCAGACGTCTCAAGCGTTGCAGGTTGCAGACACGAAGAACAGCCACCAAGACGGGGACCTGACACCCCGCGCCTCGAGCAAGGCTGCAGCAGCCCCACCCCATCACAGAGAGCCATCGCAGCAAAGGCCCCGGAGTCCTCGAGTTCCGGAGACCCTGAGACCCTGAGACCACGAAATGTCGCGAGAGGTCGACCCCGCCATCCTCTCCTTCACCCACCTCAAGCAGTACCCGCGCCAGGATGAGGCCCTGCATCTCCTGAAGCGGGTCGCCTCCATGGTCAGGCCCCTGATGCGCGCCCGCGGTTGGACCGTCCGCTCGCTCTCCGAGATGCATCCCGAGCAGGCCAACCTGCTAGGCCTCAACGTCAACCGCGGCGAGCAGATCCTGCTGCGCCTGCGCGAGCCCTACGACCGCACTGCCTTCCTGCCCTTTGAGAAGGTCGTCGACACCATGCTGCACGAGCTGGCCCACATCGTCCATGGGCCCCACGACGCAAAGTTCCACGCCCTGTGGGACCAGCTACGTGATGAGCTCGAGCGCTTGATCATGAAAGGATACACTGGCGAGGGCTTCCTCGGCAAGGGCCAGCGTCTGGGCGGCGGCAGCGGCTACGGCGTCCCGCCGCACGAGGCCCGTCGCCTGGCCCGTGTCGAGGCCGAGCGGCGCAGGCAACAACAACAGCAGGCCGTCAGCTCCCGCGGCCACCGGCTCGGTGGCAGCGGTCCCGCCCCGGGCCCGATCCCGGGTCCGGCCACCCGCAGCGCCATCCTCGACTCCCTCGAGCGCCGCCACGGCGCCGACCTCGGCTGCGCCAACAACAACCACACCGAGCGCGAGATCCAGGCCATCTCGCAGACCTGGACCCGCAACGGCTTCCGCACCCAGGCCGAGGAGGACGCCGCCAACGACGCCGCCATCGCCCAGGCCCTGTGGGAGCTCGTCCAGGAAGAGCAGCAACAGCAGCGCGGGTATGCCAGTCCCTTCTAACCCGGCCCTGTCACTCCAACAACCAAGATTCTAACCTCGCCAGCCTCCCCTCACCCGCCCAACCACCACCCATCCCCACATCCACACGCCCGCCCCCTCCCCCTCCAATGTCCACCCGCCCCCAACTACTCCCTCCACCCCCACGAACACGCCCCCGCTCACCCTCCGCAACCGACTACTGGTCCTGCACCGCCTGCACCCTGCACAACCCCCTCCGCGCCCCAGCCTGCGAGGCGTGCGAAACACCCCGCCCACGTCCCTTCCCGGCCGAGCGGCCGAGGAATAGTGCCAGGTAGGACCCCATTAAACCCGCGGTGTTAGCTGAGTGTGCTGACTGTGACGTGCGTGTAGTGGTAGAGAGGTAATCGACCTCACGGGCGAGAGCCCGCCGCGAAAGAAGGCGAGGCCTGCTACAGCGGTAGCCGTGGCGGCTGCGGTAGAGGCAGCGCCGCCGCGGCCGGCGATGTGGACGTGCTCGTTTTGTGGGAATGGGATGGAGAGCCAGTGGTGGACGTGTTCGGTGTGTGGGAAGATGAAGACGAGTTCTTGATGGGTGGTGAGTGAGAAGTGGTGAGTGAGAAGTGGTGAGTGAGAAGTGGTGAGTGGTTGGTGATTGATGATTGATACCCCGGAGGGTTGGGTTCGGGTTGTTTGTTAGCTGATATAAATAATGCGTGATGATTGATGAAGCTGGTTCTGGGGATGTGTTGGTCCCGGGAGGTCGTGTAAGTCGGTTCACTCTCTTCATCGGTCCTTGCCATCGTTGCCGTGCTTGCCAGGTCTCCGCTCAGCCGTCGTTTAACCCCCCCCAACGGCTGATACAGACTTTGCATGGCTTTCAGGCGCGTCCGTGCCTACGTCGGGAGGCAGCAGCTCCGCCGTCTCGCTGTACCGCTCGTGGACGTAGTCGGGACGGCCCTCGTAGGCCAGTCCCGTGCCGTCCTCGAGATCTTGAACATAGTCTTTGGCCGAGTCAGCAAGTGACTTTTCCGAGCGTTTGATGTACATGAATTCGTTTTTGAAGCGGTTCAGCGCGAAGCTCTTGTCGTTGATGCAGGCGATAAAGGTCGACGTGTCTCGGCATTGGGCAGGGCGGAGTATATAGCCCGGACGAAATGGGCGCGTAGCACAGCGTTCTCGGCGTACAACTCTGCCGACCACGAGACGTCTTGGATGAAGATGGGGTAGTCGTAGAGGAAGTAGAGCGGGCCGGTGAAAGAATACTCAAAATCGATTAGGCCGGTCAGTTTGGGGCCGGAGCCATGATCGAGAAACAACATGTTTTGGGCGTCAAAGTCGGCATGGATGAGGCAGAATGGGGGTTGGGGGTAGGCCTGGGTGTTGTGGGCGAGGAACTGGTCGATGGCGGCCCGGGCTTGCTCGAAGGGATCCGTGAGGGTGGGGGATTCAGCACTGGTCGGAGAGGGGAGGAAAGCACGCATGAATTCGGAGGTTGAGGGGAACGGGCCCTTGGGGTCCTCAAAACAGGGGCTGATGAGCGGCCCGATGCCGTCGTTCTCGTCGAGGGAGCCGATCTGGTTGAACTTGAGGGAGGCGAGCTGCGCGATGACAGAGGCGATCTGCGACAGCGCGGATTTCTTGCTGTCGAGAGGGAGGTCGTCCCAGATTTTGTAGAGGTGCCGGCCGGGCATCATCTCCATGAGAACAAAGGGAGCCCCGACGTCGTTGTCAGGGTCCAGGTCGTGGTAGTAAATCTCGGGCACGGGAATCGACGTGAGGTGCTTGAGGCATCGCGCCGTCGCCATCTCGCTGACGGACCTCTCCCGCGTGCCGTTCAGGCGGCTGAAGCGCGCGATGCACGAGAGGCCGGCGCGGATGAGTAAGGGGGGCGGCGCCATGTCTGGCATCTCTTGGAACTCGAGGGTGAAGACCTCGTGGCTGGCGCCGCGCGTGAGTTTCCTGGCCGCGGTGCATCGTGCGTTGAGCACCTCGCCGGCGCGCTCCATGAGCTTGACCAGGTCGAGGTCGAGTTCGGGAGGCTCGTCCGAGCCGTAGGATTCGCCGGTGCTGGAATACGAAGACATGGCTTCGACTGGGGACTGGCGGGGCGTTTTCGACGACCGACTCGAGCTTGACAACCTCAACTATTGCGCCGTGGGCCGACGAGAGTTCATCGCCTACACGACATCGGCGTGGGCGACCGCTGTCCAGGCGTGGACAGCGGCAGGCGAGGCCGGCCGGCCGCCGCTCAGCGTGATCGAGGTCAAGTTCAAGCAGCCGGAGCCGGGAAAGGCAATCGAGATGGCCTGGGCGCCTGCCAGAGCGCTGATCACCACCAGGGTCGCCAGGATGAAGCGCTGTGAGTGAACGAGAGTCGGTTTTCGCAGTAGCTCCCCGGGACACGGCTGACCCAAAGACATGGTGCGGATCTGTTGGGCTGGCATCATGCACTGGCTGACCAAAAACCCTGTATGTCCTTGGTTATTCTTCTGGTGGAAGCCATGCTGGTTGTAATAACCCTAACCCTGGTGTCGACTCGGACAACGAGCCAGCCCTGCCAACCTGGACAGCGCTGAAACCGAAGTAAATATTCCGTAATTATTTCCAACGCGTCAAAGCGGCTTCATGAACACTCATCCTCAAACCTAGGCATTGGCACCCACCTTTCCGTTTCTCCCACCTTTTGAGAAGCATTCTCTTGGTCTTCATTATCCATATTTCCGTCCTCTCATTTCACTCTTGTCCAACAACGTCAAGAACCACCACCCGAGGGGCACATTATCGGCCTCCCTCACTCTGCATTAATTCATACCCCGCGATCCTTGACCCCCCCACCCAAAACCCCCTACATCCAACACTCAACCTCCCACCATGCTTCGCCGCCCCCCCACTGTCCTCTCCCTCACCTCCGAGGACGTGGCCGACTACGAGGACCGCGCCGCCGAGCGCGCCCGCGAGGCCGAGCTCAAAGCCAGGCAACAAGCCCAGGCCCGCGCCCGCGGCGCCCGCGCCCGCCACGACCCGCCCGCGGAACCGGGCGCGCACCCCCGCCGGGCTGCCTTCACAGCTGCCGGCCCCGTAGCCACCCCCGCCACGCGGACGACCAACCAGCCCGGCTTCTACGCCTCCCGCCCCCCGCTGGACACCCCGCAGCACGCCTTCACCGACGACGAGGACAACCCGGACGACGACGACGATTCCGAGGTCGAAACGTCCTACTACGCGCGCTCGCAGGCGCAGGCCGCGCGCGTCTCCGCTTTTGCCCGCGCCCGCGCACCCCCACCCCCCGCGGAGGACGAGGATGTCGAGGACGTTGAAGAAGCCGACGATGACGACGACGATGACGACCCGAACGTCTTCCTACACCACCCCCCACCCCAAAGTTCCATCCCACCACCATCATCAGCAACAATCTCAGCAGCGACAGAAACACCCCCCAACCCACGCGCCGCCACCAACCCGCCCCCCATGCACCACCACCCGCGTCGTGCCGCCCGTGGCGGCATCCCCACCTCCACCACCGCCGCCGCGCCCTCCGCCCCCGCGCGAACGCGCCGCCTCCCCTCCGCCGACCGCTCCCCACCCCCACCACCGGTGAGGGAGACGCGGTTGCGGCATCACCAGCAGGGGTCTCAAACTTCTGCGGCGGGGGCGGGGACCGGGGCTGGGATAGCAGGGGTAGGGATGGGGAGGGTAGTGTCCGGTGCGGGGAGAGGGGGCGTTGGGGCGATGGTTACGCCGGAGGGGAGGGGGAGAGCGGGGAGGGAGGAGAGGATTTTGGGGGTTGGGAGGAGGGGGAGGGGGTAGATGCTTGGGGGATTTGGGGTTGGGGAGGGAGTAGGAGAGGGTGGGATGGAAGGGGAAGGAGGGGTAGGAGATTTCTATGTTTGCGGGGAGAAAATAGGGGGAGTGTTTGGAGGGGGGTGATTTATCCTGGGAATGTTGGATGTTGACTGTCTTGTTGGTCTATCTGGGTTGTTGTTGTACAGGGTATCGTCATGTCAAGGCCATGGTTTGAGGATATCTGTGGGTTGCACTGCGGGATCTGCTGGGTTTTGGGTGTCTGGCTTAGGCTTGCCCGGTGTTAGTCTCGATATTGAGCTTGCTAGGATTTGCGTCGAGTGGCCTTGGAGATCAGGATATGATCTGGATGCATCTCAGGCGGTGTTGGGTGGAGTCTCTTCCCTCAGCTTAGAACATCCCCAGGCACAAACCCACAACACAACACAAGTGGGTGTTCAATCAACTGACATTATTCCCTACACGCTCATCCCACCGCACACAGTGCATCCGCACCACGCTGGGGTATCATTCCGACCACCAAAACCTCCGCCGCTCCCAACCCACGGGCTTTCTTTCTTCCCTGCCCCTCGGAACTCCCTCGGAGCGGACCCATTCTCGGAACCCCTCCGAACAATCCCCGAGGCTCCGCCGTAACATCTCTCCTCCACCCTTCACCTTTTTTTTGTCCATCCATCGCCTTCCAACCCTAAAATCACGCCGTCGTCAAAGGCCAGACAGGCCGACTAGTAGGTAGGCCCATTATCCTCCCCGTCTACACCGCCGCAAAGCCCCAAGACAGGCGCTCTACGGGCCCAAGTAGAAGAAAAGAGCCACCCAAGCAACCACCGTGACCCAGAGGAGAAACGAAAAGAAACCGGAAGAGAAAAAAAGAATAGTATTACAACACCAACGAACAACAAAACTGATGCAAGAGCCAACCCCCTCCAACCCACCCCGTGTACCCTTCCTTTACCCTGACCGCCATGTAATGGAACTCAAGCCAGCCAGCCGACCCTCCCAAACCCGAAGAGAGAAGAATAAAAAGGAGAAAAAAAACCAAACGCCTTGCTGTGGTCATGTGATGCGGTGTGGTGTGGTGGAAATGTAACAGCCATGCGAGGACTTCGGGAGTCGTCCAAGTGCTGCATGTACTTGTCCAGTGTATCGTGAAGAGGCCGCCATGCCATACCAGCCCTGCCCACCTTGCCCAGACACCAACGTGACTCTGCGCCAGGAATGCCCGCTTACTGCGGCGAGGCCTGCGAAACTGACTTCAGTTTCAGCTTAATAAGCTTCCTGGGTCGGTCCGCGCCCTCGCCTCCAGAAGTTGCGGGCGTGCTCGGCGTCGGCGGCATCGCCGGAGCCGGCGCGGGGGCATGATGGCCATGCGGCGCGCCCGACGGCAGCGGCTTACGCTTCTTGCCCGAGGGCAGCGCACCGTTGATGCCTGGGGAGGACCGGGCATCGGTAGCCGGCGAACCCGTGCGCGCCGCCGCGGTCGACGAGCCGGGGTGGCCTGGGAGAGCGGTGCGCTTAATGGCCGCAGGGGTCGCGACGATGGTCGATGACGAGACTGAAGCCGAGGCCGCGGGAGCGGGCGCGGCGGCGGCCTGGTCCTTATTATAGACGACCATCCTGTCCCGGACGCGCGCTGGCAGCCTATCCCACGCCCTGAAGGGGACCGAGATGAACTTGCGGAGGCGGCCGTTGCTGGCGGTCTCGACTCTCGCCACCTTCTTGGGACGGTCAACGACACCGTCGCCTTCGTCGCTCTTCCGCTTCTTGGGCTGCTTAGAGCGCTTGTCCGTCGTCGCAGCCTTTGCAGCCAGGCCGTTCGGCTGCTGAGCGGGCGCCACGGGGGTCGCGGGCGGCGTTCCGACCAGCGGCGTGGCCAGGCGGGCGAGAGGCTGGACTGCGATCGAGTCCGGCAGGGCCATGGGTGCGGCCGCAGGCGCGGGCCGAGGCAACGTGACCGAGATCGAGTCCTTGCGGCCCACCGGCGTCGGGGTAGCTGGGGCGTTGCTGTTGGAAGCGCTGCTGAAGGACGGCTTGGAGAGCTTGATCTTCTTGGGCTCCGGGGGCTTGGGTGCCTCCCAGGCCGCCGGCGGGGGCGGAGGCGGGGGCGCCACATCCATCACGAGCTTGTGTCGAGGCTGTGTGCGGTAGTGCGTCGTGAATTTCATGATGCACTGCTTCTTGCCATTCTGCTTGGGGACGTGGGCGACGACCTCCTCAGCAGGAAGCTCCCTGGCGACCTTCCAGACCTTGGGGTAGTTGAAGGTCAGAAGCAGGGAGTCGTCGGCCTCGAACATGGCCGAGCAAATGGCCAGCAACTGCAGTTTCTCCTTGACGCTGATGACTGGCGATTCCACCGCCCTCCAGATGGCGACCTGCAGTTCCGTGTTGCCCTTCAACTCGTCTTGCAGCGCCGAAAGCGCCAGCTGGATGCTCTGGTTGCGCGTGGCGTTGAGCTTCCTCCGCTGGATCTCGGCCTCACCCAGTTCAATGACGAGCCCGACGTCGTCGACCTCGGCTTCGGGCTCGGGCTGTGCGGCCTTGGTCTCACCCAGGGCGACGGCGGCCATGCCCTTGCAAAAGATCTTGAAGAGGCGATCGCGCACAAACGGGGAGGGATCGCTGCTCACGCTCGCGAGGAGCAACTTCATAATCGGCACCTTGGCGAGCAGCCCGAGCTCGACCAGGCACTCAAACGCCATGATCCGGATGAGGTCGTAGTTGCCGTCCTGCAGGTACCGCACAAACTCGAGGGGTTCGGTGCGGATGACGCGCGCCTTCATCAGGAGCATCTTGCAGTGCAGGGCCGTCGTAGTCCAGATGTTCTGGTACGTGGAAGTCCACTCGTCCATGCGGCGGTACTTGTCAATCTCCTCGATGGTCTTCTCGATGAAGTGCTTGAGCTCCGCCTCGTCGTCCTCGTCCAGCCTGAGGGCCGAGAAGAGGTCTCCCGGACCGTCCCATTTGTCGGGGACGATGGAGGTGGTGAGCGCCTCGAGCAGCTTCGTGATGTAGAAGTGGTCCGAGTACTCGTTGTCCGAGTTGTCGTTGAACAGGAGCAGGTCGAGGAGGAAGTTTCGC
The DNA here is from genome assembly GCA_033296695.1 of Staphylotrichum tortipilum. Lineage (NCBI taxonomy): Eukaryota > Fungi > Ascomycota > Sordariomycetes > Sordariales > Chaetomiaceae > Staphylotrichum > Staphylotrichum tortipilum. The sequence goes on along the minus strand of MU855481.1, from coordinate 28,694 downwards.
GCGTGGCGCGAGCAGCGACCATGCTCTCGGGTGCGCGCGATGGCGCCCGGGAGCGCGCACTGGACGGCGTACTGGGCCTTGTCGTAGAAGTCATTGGGCACGGGGGGGAATGTGACGCTGCCGTTCTTACCGACCATGCGATCGCAAAAGAAGTGTCGGAACATGAGGATCAACTGGGCCGTGCCGATGTAGTTGAGATCCGGGTCGGCCTGCTTGGGGAGGTCCTCAAGCGCCATGGTGCGGATGCCGTGGAAGTAGCGGCGGTCCATGGCGGTGCGCGTCTCGATGGTGGAGGCGACGCCGTGACGTTTGCCGCGGCGGAAGAACAGCATGGCGTCCTGATGGGCGACGACGTCCCTGTCCTGCTGCAGCTGGGCCAGGTACATGTAGCCCGGCATGTCGGTCGTCATCTCGCAGAGCCATTCGAAGTTGCAGTCGAGCCGGATCCACTCATACGATTCTTGATCCATGGCTGTCTGCACGCTGTCGGCCCAGTCCTGGAGACCCCAGTTCTCTATGTCCTTGGGAGTCATGAGCACATCGCCGAGCATGTTAAAGTAGACGATATCATCCTCTTGGATGTCGTGCTTTTCGGTCGCGGCGGCGTTGTTGTTGCTGGCAGCCGCGGCGGTGGCCTTCTTGGTCCGCTTCATCCGCTTGTACTTGGTGTTGTACGCGATCTGGAGCGTGGTCGCCATCTTGTCCTTATCAGTGATGGCGAGGTAATGCTCGTACGGCGTGCCGTCAGCCTCGTGAATGCGGACGGTGAAGGGGCCGGTGAAGAGCTTGGGCACGGTGCCGGCCCACACCTCGTGCACCTCCTCCAGTAACTCCTTAAGAAAGTCATCCTTGGTGATGACCTTGGGCCCGTTATCCTTGGTCTGGGTCTGGGCGATGGAGATGTCGACGTTGAGGTTCTTCTTGTTGAAGCGCTGCTTGATGAGCAGCTTGGGGCAGCCGGCGCCGTGCACCCACTGCTGCCACAGCTCGTCGGGCCGATACTGGCTCTTCTTCTCGCAGGCGCGGCGGAAGTCGGCGTCGGAGAGCGAAGTGCTGGCGATGGTAGCGTTGATGTTGGCGGTGGAGACGAGCTGGGAGATGACGCGGACGATGCCCATGGAGCCAGGTATCTTAGACATGCGCTGGTCGAGGATGAAGAGAACGAGGGGCGCCTTGAGAGACATAAAATCCAACTCAAAGTCGCCGATGTGCAGGTGTTCGCCGAGATCGTGGAGGGACGGGCGGAGGACGTCGGCCTCAACCAGCTTGTCGGACGCCGTCTTGATATGGAAGCGGTACCAGTTGTTGCCGCAGAGGTTCCTCATGAACAGGTCCGTCATGAACCACTGGATGCCGACGATGAGCCAGCTGTCGGAGCGCTGGTTCGGGACGATGTGGACGCCAAAGTACTGGCTCGCCAGGGCGTGGACCAGGGTCCGCGTGACGTGGATCTCGGGGTCGAGGATTTCCTCGCGGTAGAGAAGCCTGGTGCTGCAGAGCGACATGGAGGTGGCGGCGACCGTGTCCGAGAGCATGTCGTCGACGAAGCAGACCTTGTAGCTCTCAAACGGGTAGCGGCCAAACTCGGGGGCGAAGAAGTCGGCAGCCGTCACGATCGGGGAGCACGTGTGACGCACCTCGTCGGCGCGGTGCGGGAGGCAGTAGGCGTGGATCTTGGCGGCGTTGGGGCCAAGCTTCTCGTCTGCCTCCTCGGTTCTAAACTCGGACCACAGCTGGATGTGCTCAAAGGGGCCAATGGCGAAGGCAATGTGCTGGGCGGCCGATAGCTGTGACTCAAAGGTCATGATCTTCTTCTTGTCGTCGGCCGAGTCGATCTGCTCGCCAGCCAGGTTCCCGGAGCAGACGACCGTCATCTCCATCAGCTTGTCCTGCTCGGAGAGCAACGGGGTGGAGGGAGGGCTGGAGGACTCTTCTCCCGGCTTCCTCCTCGCGCTCGGAGCCTGGCCAGCGGCCTGCTGCTGCTGCTGCTGCTGCTGCTGCTGCTGCTGCTGGTGGGCGACGGCGGCCGCGGGTCGCTGGGGGGCAAACACGTCGCCCAGCGTCCTCGGGCACTTGATTGAGATCTTCCAGGGGTGCCTCGAGCCCGGGTCGTCGACGCAGGGAAAGATGCAGGAGGCGGTGCCCGGCTCGAGCGAGTGGCGGGTGTAGACATGGGGGTACCTCGTGTCGCCCTCGTCGACGCCCACAAAGTGCAGGCCGTCGCGGATGTTCTTGGAGCGGAAGGGAATGGAGACCTTAAGCCCATTCTTCTCGTCGTTCGGGTCGGGCCTGTCGAGCGGGGCGTCCTTGTCGATCCTTGGGGTCTTGATCTTGAGAGTGCGGCGAGGCTCGCCCTTGTTCAGGGAGCCGTCGGGGCGCAGGCACACCTTGAGGGCGCGGTCGGCCGGGACGCAGCAGGGGTGGATCTCGCGGTGATTGTTAGGTACCTCGGGCCGCCGCGCGGGTCGGAGCGATTCCATCCGCTTCCTCACGAGATGATGCTGGGCTGCGCCGATCTGCCACTGGCGCGGGGTGCGAGCCAGGTCGTAGGGATCCGAGAAGGACGCGGCGGTCCTGAAGCCGTCGACGGTGACGTTCTCAAGGTCGATCTCGCACTGGCGGGCGTCGAGCCATATCTCATCTAGGTCCGGATTTATCGTGAAGAGATGTATGGTCGACACGCCACTGATGCTCTTGTTGCGAAAGTCGATCTCGAGCTCGACGTCCTGCTTCAGCACGACGAAGGGCTCTGCTCCGGCCGGCAGCTCGTTAGCGGCGGGGGGCTCGCCCACCGGGTCGCTCTCTACGGCAGCCGGCATGCTGGCTGTCGTGCGGTGTGTCGGATTCAGCTCGGGGTGCTTGTCAAAATCGTGGGTTTTTGGAGGGAAAATGGAGAGAAATCGGTCGGTCGGTCGGTCAGTCGCGTCGAGGTTCGAGCAGTCGGCGCGAGGCGCAGGTCACTCGATCATTGCAGAGGAGCGGGATCGAGAGTCGGGAAAGGGCAGACTCGATGGGTTTGTTTCCGGGGAGTAAGTAGGCTGCCAGAGAGATATGGAGCGAGAGGAAGGCCTCACGGCCAGGCCTGTTGAAGCAGGCGGCAGCAGGCGGCAGCGTGTGGTGTGTGCCGAGGAGCTGTCCGGGTGTGTATGGGGGCCAGTATGCGCGCACGCACGCACACGTCAACAATCAGGCGCCGGTCGTCCTGATGCTGTGAAACTGAGCCGCTGAAAGCGTCGATGCTGCTGGGGAGGCTGCGTGGTGTTGAGGATGGTGTTGCTGGTGGTGCAGGTGGTGATGTGGGTGGTGGTTCGGGTGCGAATACACCGAATCGCCTCTGCCCTCCCAGAGGCCAGGTCACCGCAGAAAGAGATGGCGGGGGTGATGAAAAATTCGGAATGGCGAGATGGGGCGGGGAGGGCGGCAGGCGGCGGGACAATGGGTGGTGGTGGTGGTTGTCGTGGTGTTGAGCACGTCGCGAGAATTCAACGCCTCAACAGGAGGAGCATGGCGCACGGCACGCCTGAAGTGCTGCACACACCACAGCGCAACGCCTGTCCAGCGACGCCCGACGATCGATCCAGGCCGTGCACGCGCTGCCAGCCAGAGCCGACGTTTAGCCGCAGCACTGCGGGCGACAGGGGGGGAGCTGTAGGTGGGGCAAGGCCCAGCACCAAGCTCAACGAGCGGACCCACTTCCCCAGAGGCAGACGACTTGAAGCTTGGACTGGAATCCATCTCAACTTTAAGTCTTCAATGCTCCCTCACTTCAACTCGGGCATCGCAACTTGGGCCGCCCTACAGTCAATGCAGTTGTTTTCCCATTAATGACACCGATCCAAACACTCTATCTGCGCTCAATCCATGCCCCAACCCCAAACTGCAGCACGCTTGCTCCCTGTCCAACCTGGGGCTCTCCCAACTCCCAACTCGCCCAACCAAACACTGCCTGCTATGATGCCTCATGCTTTGTAACCCTACTCAGCCCTCGCATACCGCAGCCCTAGGACAGTGGACCGCCCCCTCACTCCAGAGAGAGGCTCCCAAACTTGTCCTTCAACGCCTGCTGCTCCTGCCACCCCGTCCAGAGCGTGTCGCGGCAGCTCAGACACATCAACGTGCTGCACCCTTTGCACTGCAGCAGAAACGCCCGGAACGTGTGCCCGCACACCTCGCACCGCGCCCGCCCGAGCTCCTCCGTGTTGAGCTCCCGCCGCAGCCGCAACGTGTACAGCATGTCCTTGTCGTGGCCGCACAACGTGCCCTGCGCCGCGTCGTCGGCGAGCTGTATAGCCACGGAGAGGTCAGCGCTGATGAATGGCAGACAGAACCAGACTTAAGATCGTCATCTTACCGCTGGCGGGGGCTTCTCCTCCTCGGCGTCCAGGTGAGCCTGCACCGCGTCGGGGATCCGGAGCACATGCTTGTCATCTTGCCCGAAGAAGGGATGGCACAGCGGCGGCGGCTCCCGATCGTGCTCCCACGGCACCGTCGGCCACTCTCCCGCGCAGAGGATGCAGAAGTGGTGTCCGCACAGGCAGCTGTATAAAACGGTGGCCCGTCAGTCAGCGCTGAACAACCCTCGCAGATACCTCAGTCGGTAGGTGCTCACGTCATATGGTTGCAGCCCTGCGAGCGCATCACCAGCCGGTGGCACATCTGGCAGAACTGGAACAGGTTCTGGCCCCTCGAGTTCATTGCCGTGCGCACCACGCTGCGGTCCACGTACATGCCGCGGACGTCGGCCACCGCCCGCCACCGCCGCACCGCCTCCTTCCACGCCGCCCGCCCGCCCTCGTCCAGCAGCCGCAGCACCGGGTGCTCGTCGGCGCTCCACAGCTCCGCCTCCGTCGGCAGCACCGCGTCCCCGCAGCACCGCGGCGGCATGCACGACCCGTCGCTGACGTTGTTGACTGCCGCCATCACCGAGTCGCGCACACACTGCCCGCACCACGCGTGCCGGTTGTGGCAGATGGGCCCCACGCCCCGGTCGAACTCGTCCAGGCAGATGGCGCACTCCCGGGTTGTTGTCTGGGGGGCGGTCGGTGCGGCGGGGATCGGCATGGCCGGCCGGTCTGTGGTCGTGTTGGCAGCCATGTGCGGATGGGGCACCGATGGAGCGCGGCGTCCGATGGGGCTGGGTGTTGGCTCAGGCCGTGACCGTAATGTAATGGGATGCAGGCGTAGAAACGAAGAGCGTGGATCCAAGAAGACAGAAATAGACTAAACGAAGGACGAAGGGGAGGAAAGCACGGGTTATATGATAGGGCCAAGGTCGGAGGTAGGTAGGGGGTTAATGGGGGGAAAGCTTGGGCAAAAGAGGAAAATTCGAGGTTTTTTGCTACCGATTTATGTTTTCATCGACTTAGAGGCTACAGACCAAGGCAGACAGTCGCCACCTTTTGTTCTCGGTAGGCATCTTGTCACTGGATGGAGCACGCCACGAGGAGCATTCCAAGCAGGAGCCAAGCAATGAGGAAAGAAAGGCAGGCGGGCAGGCGGGTGGAGGGTGGAAGGCAGGCCAGTGGCGACCCAGATCTGCCCCCAGAAACCAGAGCAACAACAATACTCGGGCAGGCGGCCGATACAGCTCACAAGTATGCCTGAGGCGCACCTCGGCCTGCTGTTTGAGCATAGCGGCCGGGGCAAAGGATGGAATCACCTGTCCCGTCAGGAGGCAACATCTACACGCCCATTCACTTGAAACAGAGAGACATCCATTACCCCAGAGTGAATCCAAGTCCGAAACCGACTCCCCCAACCTGCGTCGTCTGTGATACCTCACCCACTCCAAGTCACAGGCCAAATCACAAGTCACGGTCACGATCACAGCAACACAGAGCCCACGTCTCCGCGCGGAACCTGCCGTGCCCTTTTGCCAAGAGTTTGTCGGCTGTTGCTCGTCAAGGTATAAAACATAGCGAACCGCTCCCTAAATCACGATGCTTTCCAGCCCCTCCCCTCTTCCGTACACACTCATTCCAATCGCTACCCCTCACCACCACGGCCACCATCTTCACTCCCACCTACCCTGCCTCATCAACGATGATCATTCACAACAGAGAAGCCAATTTTTACTCAAATTATAGACAACCCCTCCTCCCCTTCATACTACCCTACCTACCCCAGTTGCCCCCCTGAACCAGTCTCCCCCCCATCAACCCAACCACCTATCAAGGTTCACAAAACAGGCAAGCAAAACAAAAAGCACAATAGGTATATCTTCTATCAACCCCACCAACCCAGCAGTCTGGTTCAGCAAATGCTATCTACTCAACCCCAAGAGACGCCCCCCTTCCCCCTTATCCTTTCCCTGCCCGCCCCCCCAGTCCGTCATGGTATGTAGCCATGATTGCACGACAACCACCGGTTGATGGATAGACAGATGAATGGTGGTGGCGGCATCTCACCAGACCAACAACCAGCAGCAAAAATGATAGACAGATAAACCCGTTCCTTCCATCCCACCCTACCAATGCCACCAATCCATACCCCATACAGTCCAGATCCCCCATTCCGCCGCCATCCCACCCCCATCCCACCCCCAACCCAACCAAACCCAACCAAACCCCAACCCCACAAAAAGAAAACAACCTACCCCCTCGCCCTCCCCCTCATATCCCTCCTCTTCCCCCTCGCCCTCACCCTCATAATCTCCTCATCCACAAACCCCTCGGGCAATCCAAACTCTGCCTCCGCCACCTCTGGCACTGGTCGGCCCCAAGCCATCACATTCCGTCCCTTGCGGCGCGACCGCGCCAGCGCCGCGTCGCGCTGGTACCGTTTGGCAAAGAAAGACCGTATGGGGGACGGGGGAGGTTCTTGCGGCGGTTGTGGGTGTGATGGTGGTGGTGGTTTTCGCTTGGCGGTCTTTTTGCGCGCCGCCGCGAGGGCTTCCTCGCGGAGTTGTTTGGCTATGGAGGCGTCGACGTCGTCGTCGTTGTCGGGGGGTTCCGACTCTTCTTCGGGGTCGCCGTCTTCAAGGTCATCCGCACTCTTCTCCCCCCCTTCATCTTCACTGCCACTCCCCACCCCTCCCTCCTCCTCCTCCCCCTCTTCTTCCTCCTCCCTCCCCACCTTCTTCTCCACCCCCGCCCCTGAACCCCCCCTCTCAACCTTCCTCCTCTTTTCCTCCGTCGCCCACCTCCTGAATTTCGCCAAGATCCCCTCGCATCCCCGCACAAAGTGCTCCCTTGCCGGCTCAAAGGCACGCTTGCGGCTCTCGGTGATGCCGCTGACGCCCATCACGCGCAGCCAGTCGTGCCCCTGCAGGCCGTCCAGCAGGCGGATGATCTGGTCCTTCTCGTGCTGCGCGCGGCCCTTCTCCGAGTTGCGGATCGAGCGCTCGAGGCGCTCTGCTTTCTTGTGGGCGGGCTCGAAGGAGGACGGGGGGAGGGGGTCGGCGTCGGGGATTTTGGGGGTGAGGTTGTTGTTGCGGTGGTGCGGGAGGGAGTCGGGAGGGGGCTTGTTGAGGAAGCTAAAGTCGATGCGCTGGGCATCGAAGAGGTCGGTGAAGAGGGCATCGCTGTAGCTGCGGATCGGGTATTCGGGGGGTGCGGCGGGGGGCGGGTGGTGGTGTAGTTGGTGGTGGCGTGGGTATTGGGTGCTGGAGCTGCTGGTGTTGGAGCTGTCGGGGCCAGCAGGGTCGCCCCTTGTAATTATGATGGGTGTGTCGACATTGAGGAGGTCTGGGAATACGAGGGACAGCTGTTAGCAATTGAATTGGGGCAAACCCGAGCGACGGCGATACCAAGTCAATTGACAGACAGAAGGGGAATGATGCAACGTACGGGTCTCCTTGGGGTCGTTGCCGATGACTTCATCGTACTCGGGGAAGTAGGCCGACAGCTCGCTCTTGAACCGCGTCGCCTCCTGCGACCGGAGCTTCCGCCCCTGGTCCTTGGTGGCTTCGGCGGCGGGAGCGGCGGGCTGCAGCCTGTCGAGCTCGTGCTTCAGCCCATTGGCGACCTTTTCCTGGTGTTTTGTGCGTGTCGGCTTCTGCACCGTGGTGGTGTTTGCAGCGGCGGCGGGTTTGGGGCCAGATGCTGGGCGGCCGCGGCGGTTTGGCTGGTGGTTGTGGTGCTGGACGGTCGTGGCAATTGGGGGCGCAACAGCGCTAACGACAGGTGCAGCGACAGCGGGCTTTCGGGGGGGCTGTGGCAAGGGCACCTGGGTTGTCGGCGGCGGCTGCGCTTTTGACTTCGCGTCGCTCGAGTCCCTCGACAGCGACTCTCTCGAGAAGCGGGTGTGCAGTGACGGCCTGGCTGGTATTTCAACGGCAATTCCCGTGGTGAATTTGGCCCTCTTGGCTGCGGCGGCGGCCGCGTCGAGGTCGTGGGCTGAAACGTCGAGCTGGCGCTTCGGGCGGGGTGCGGGTGCTGCTGGGGCTGGGGCTGCTGCTGCTGACGGTGCTGCAGCGTGATAGAGGTGCTGGTGGCTCCCCCCCGACTTCGCGTTCGCGTTCACGGCGGCGGCGGCTGCTGCTGCGGCGGCGACGAGGCGGTGATGGCCGCTGGCGATCCTGGGATGGGCGACGTGTACTCCCTCTGCCCGTCTCGAGCGGGTCATGGATGCAGTCATGGCCATTTGGGAGGATTGAGCATGGCGCCCGCGAGATGGCGAGCTTGAAATTGGCTGTGCCAAATGAGAAGCGCTCGGCCGCGGGCTGCTCGTCGGGGTTGGGGTTGTGCTTGGGCTTGGGCTTGGGAGGGTTGGAAGGGTTGGGAGGGTTCCCTGTTGCATCTTGGCGGCTGTGTGGGTGTCCAAGCTGGCACCTGCTAGGGCCGGCTGCTTGGGACGATCTGATGCCTGCTCCATTGCTGCTTGCCTGGGACGAGAAAACATCACTTAAACATTGCTGGCGGGTTTGCATTCTGCGAGTCTGGCCCCTTTTATACATTTTCTACACGGTCCTGATAGTGCACGGGTTTTTTGTCAATTGCCACTGGGAGGAACCAGAGAGATTGTACTGTGGCCGGGCCCAACATTGGCCCCATAGGCAACCCTAACCCCAACCCTCGCATCACTGCCAGCATACATCAGAAATGTTGGCTGCACTGAGGCCTAACATCACAGACAATGCATTCTGCTGTTATTTGTGGTGCTCATGGATTGAGTATAATTACAAGTAGGAGACTTGTCGCCAGCCCATGGAGGCGGTATGGGCGGGATGTCAATGAGAGATAGCACTCGCTTTGTTTTGTTTACTTTCAGTCAACAACGAGGTCCAGGCACCACGCCCAACGGTGCCTGTCCCTGTCGTCACGAACCCTTGACCACCAACCAAACAAACACTGAACACCGCCCAGAAATTCTCAAGATGTATGCATGCATTAAACTACCTCCCAAACTAATTAACCCCCCCCAACGCCACCCTATTATCCATCTCCCCCCAATTATATGATATTGCAAAAACCGTGAGCCGTGACAGTCATCCGAGCCAGTCGTAACGTCATCAACCCCAGTCCCCGTGTGCAAGAACACAACCACAAACACCCTCTATAT